>OY804595.1:56260996-56529996 GCA_963680895.1 Fragum sueziense
CACAAGCCTGATTGTTTGTCTTGTTGAATGCAATTTCAAAAGTTCAGGCTGCACAAACAAGCAAGCTGAAAATTTCAAGCAAGTAAGATCTTATGGTCAGTAAATTTCTGTGAGAGTTTTTGTATTGATTAATTAATACTAATGGTTGTAAAAGTGAAAATAAAGCCGAAAATGGCAATTTTGTCAATTTCAAGGGCACATTACTCATGACGTAAAGTTCAGATCAAGCTGAAAATTATACCAATGTAAGATCTTATGATCACCAACATTCTGTACAAGTATATTGTCTTGATTAGTCAATATTTGTAGTTGATTGAGTGAAAACAAAGTCAAAATAGAGCCTAAATGGCAATTTTGTCAAATTCTAGGGCACATAACTCATGACATAAAATTCAGATCAAGCTGAAAACTATACCACAGTAAGATCTTATAGTCACCAACATTCTGTACAAGTGTTGTGTTGATTGGTCAATCTTTGTAGTTGCCAAAGCGAAAACAAAGTCAAAATAAAGCCGAAAATGGCAATTTTGTCAATTTCAAGGGCACATTACTCTTGATGTAAAATTCAGATCAAGCTGAAAAATATACGAAGGTAAGATCTTATAGTCACCAACATTCTGTACAAGTTTTGTGTTGATTGGTCAATATTAAATATTTTGTAGTTGCTAGAGCGAAAACAAAGTCAAAATAAAGCCAAAAATGGAAATTTTGTCAATTTCAAGGGCACATAACTCATGATGTAAAATTCAGATCTGGCTGAAAATTACACCAAAGCAAGATCTTATAGTCACCATCATTCTGTCCAAGTTTTGTGTTGATTCGTTAATATTTGTAGTTGCTGAAGTGAAAAAAAGTCAAAATAAAGCCGAAAATGGCAATTTTGTCAATTTCAAGGGCACATAACTCATGATGTAAAATTCAGATCAGACTGAAAATTATACCTAGGCAAGATCTTATAGTCACCATCATTCTGTCCAAGTTTTGTCCAGATTGGTCAATATTTGTAGTTGCTAGAGTGAAAATAAAGTCAAAACGGCCATTTTTTGACATTCAAGGGCAGATAACTCCAGACTTTTTACTTCAATCAGAATTATTTGAAGGAATCTGAGAGAGGGTCACCAAAGGATCATTCCTGTGAAGTTTGATTGAAATCCATTCAGTAGTTTCTGAGAAGAAGATTTTTAAAGAAAAAGTTTACGGACGGACGCACGGACGGACGCACTGACGCACGCACGACGGACACACCGCCATGACAATAGCCCGCTGGCCTGAAGGCCAGTGGAGCTAAAAAATGCAGACAAATTCCCTGGTAAACACTTTTTTTGTGTCTATTTACATCCTGTTACGTCTTGCAAACTTTTTAGGGAAAAGTTAATTCCTACTACATCCAACATGATAACAAGAGGACCAAGATGGTCCTATATCGCTCACCTGAGAGAGCCCTGAGACATACTTTTTAGCAAACCTTTTAATACTCGGAGGATTTTGAAAAGGAGTCACATGACAATGGTACACACTAAATTTCAAAGCAAAATTTGGGAAAAGATTGTCAAAGATTTTTCACTATATCTGTATTTAAAATCAGAAAACCCACAACATATTGCTGAATTTCCATTTCACATAGACAAATCGAAGCATTTGGAAAGAGGTCATTGGGCTATAATATTTAGAAACTATAGAACTTAAGGTTTGGAAATTCTAAGACAATTCTAAACCTGTTCCCGCTTTTTCAAATCTAGAATAACTCATGGTAGAGCTTATTTTCAAAGCATAATGATAACTTGAACTTTTCTGTTTAACAAAACAATACACAACCTCTATGCACTTTTTCCTGTACAAAATGCAAGAGCCTACAGCATAGGAATAATTTTAATAGTTATTAAACAAGGCAAAAAAGTTATCTTCAGGCCTTAACAACTTGAAAAGATTGTCAAACATTGCCCTCTATCATTTTTATGGAACCAACAGTATAGGGGAAATATTCATTGAACAGTAAGGATTTGGTTATGATTAAACCTTTTCCAAACAACATAAGATAAGTGCAGACATAATTAAAAGCTGCCGTAGATTATAAAACAGGTGTTGATAAAGACTGCATTCATGTATAAAACTGCAAAGAAAATGATGAGGCAAAATGAGAAATCAAGTTATCAACATTTTCTTCTTTTTCCATAACAATTTGTACAAGCCTTTTCTGTCGGTGAGGCAAACCTGTTTATGGTAGAGAAAGGGCATAATGCTTTCCCATACAGAAAGGAAATAGACTGTTCCAATTTCAAGTTCAGAATACAAAATTGACAGCAGTACAAATAGGATTCATTTACAATAAACTAGCATATAAAATATTGAGGTAAAAAGAGAATCAGCATTTTCTTCATTTGACTCATTAATTTCCCAAGCCTTTTGTAATAGGGACCTCAAAACAAGGTCTTTTCAGGAAAGGGTTATTTATTTGATCTCTTAAGTACACAAACATATAAGTGCCTCTAACAGCTCCATGCATTCTTTATCAGATATTATGATCTGCATAATCTGATTATAGACTTAAGGATATGATGTGATAAAATCTACCTGGTCAAAACAATTCCTCACTTGAAAATTCCAGAATCCACAACCTAGGGCTTCTTTCCTTGCAATGTAATGGTTTTAAGTATTCTGTTAGAGGTTTATGAGATGTAAATTCAGACAAAATTTCAAGACTCTAGGCCAAATCGTCTTTGAGAAAACTGTGTTTCTGTGTGAAACCTTAAACCCAACAACATAGGGCCAATTTTTCTTTAAGCACAACAATTTGAAGTACCAGTATGTTGGTAGAGGGCATTGAGACAATGCTACATACAAAATTTCAAGACTCTAGGCCAAATAGTCTTTGAGAAAACTGTTTTTCTGTGTGAAACCTTAAACCCAACAACATAGGGCCAATTTTTCTTTAAGCGCAATAATTTGAAGTATTTTGGTAGAGGGCATTAAGACAATGCTACATACAAATTTTCAAGAATCTAGACCTATTGGTTTGGGAGGAGAAGATTTTTTTGTAATTGTGGACGGACGGACAGACAGACAGACGGACAGACAGACGGACGACGGACATTGACCGATCACAATAGCTCACTCCGAGCACTTCGTGCTCAGGTGAGCTAAAAAGTGCTCAAAATTACAGCTTTTGCACAAAACAAAGATAAATTTTGCATAACAAAATAAAATAATGTTCTTCATCAGGAGTTTTTGAAGCATTTTTAACGCAGTGTCCAATGTTACGTCTTTGACTTTTGAGAAATGTAACTTGCATTTAATCCTTTACTATATAAGAAAGGAAAAAAGTATTTTCAGTGGTTAGTAGAATAATCCACAAATTTTACACTGAATAGAAAATTAACAATATAGAAAATGTCATAAAATTCATTAATTTATGGACACAACACAGTTTATGATGTAACCAAAATGGCTGGACATGAAAACCATGCTCATATAACAATAGCTCTTCCGAGACTATCGTCCCGGGCGAGCTAAAAACACCTACGAATTATTATTTGCCTTAAATTATGTCACGGTACACTGGATGAAATTGTACACTATTGACTAGTATTGATGACAATGGTAAGAGCATCTGTGGACAAAAACACCTAGGGCCCGTTTTACTAACAAACTTACGAACATTTTTAAAACAACAAAAAATCTGATTGGCCGAATAATCACTGTTATTATTTCTCTTTCAATCAGATGTGTTGTTACAAGGTTTTTGCAAAAATCAATGTTAGTAAAACGCAGCCCTAGACCAGCCCTCTATGCTGAAAACTTAAATCTGTTCACGAGCACATTATCTCATAACCCTTTACCGAACAAGACCTGGTTTTGATGTCTTTAATAGAAAATGTGTGGGAAAACATTGAAACAAAAGAAGAAACTGCTCATAACCAGCAGTTTCTCCTTTTGTCTCAATATTTTCTGTGTCATATTTTACACAAATCCTATCTTTAATAACATCCATTTTGTCATTTGTGGCAGTTTTTGAAGCGGATCACCCGAAAATTTTGTCGTTTGGGAAAGGGTTAAACCCTTTCCCGAACAAGACCTGGTTTGGGCATCCCTTGTAAACAGTTTAAGCTTTACTATCAGTTTTACTGATAGGAAAGAAGATATTAATCAGCAATCTCTCAGTGTTGGGGAAAACATTAGAAGTAAAATCCTTACCCTACTAAGTGCTCCATGCTGGAAGCCATTCTTTCTGCCATAAAGCTGATGTCCGACTCATTATTTACATGAATTAACATCAACGTGAAAACACCCAGCCATATAACTGACCGCATACCCCTCGATATTCTCTCTATATCAAACATGTCATAGAACTCACACAGCTTGGTGGTCTGTAAAATAACACAACACAAATCAAGTCATATGTATCATTGTTTACACATATGTGTGTAAAAACACCTAACCATATAACTGACCACATACCCTTCAATATTCTGTCTATGTCGAACATTTATCATTTTCTCCTTTTATTTATTTTCTTTGCTGTATTATACACAATACCTACATACATTAACATCTATTTTGTTGTCTGTGGCAGCTTTTAAATTGGACCAGTCCGCAGTTTGCAATTTGGGAAAATGTTTAAAAATATGTGACCCGTCACGTTAACCCTTTCCCAAACAAGACCAGGTTTTGACGTCCCTTATATAAAAGGCTTGAGAAAGCATTGAAACAAAAGAAGAAACTGCTGATAACCAGCAGTTTCTCCTTTTGTCTCAATATTTTCTGTGCCGTATTTCACACAAATCCTTTTGTCTCAATATTTTCTGTGTCATATTTCACACAAATCCTATCTTTAATAACATCCATTTTGTCATTTGTGGCATTTTTTGAAGTGGATCACACAAACATTTTGCCATTTGGGAAAGGGTTAAAAGGGACCTTATGGTAAGTGTGAAAAATATCAACCCTAGCCAGCCTGCGCAGTCCGCGCAGACTGACTAGGATCAACTCTTTTCACTCTAATATAATTTAATGAATGTAGAAAGTTTCTCCTATCTTGGTATATGTTCATTTTCCAAATATGACATCTGGTTGACCTCTGCTGAGTCTGATCCATTTCTCTGAATTCATTTTTATAGACTTCCCATAAGGTCCCTTTTAGTGTGACGGATAACATATAAATCTTACCACTTCTTCTAAATTTGCTGTCATTCCCAGTGTAAGAAACATACATGTGAGATTATACAGTCCAACTTCTCCCAATTCTTGTATTCTCTTCTGGTAGAATTTAGAATATATCCTGAAAATATGAATGACAAACAATTAACGGAAATACAATTTGAAAGTGATCAATACAGAATACAATTTGAACAACATCCAGGAAGTAAAATTTCTTGGTAGATGGACAGACATGGTGAACTTATATATATATATCTTGTTTTAAGCTGCAGTTACGTGGTTTTCGTTGAAAAGCAGCAATATTCTCTTTTCTAATGATATGACCTTAAATCCTACCTCCCTTTAAGTTGTTTCCATATTCTAGAGTTACTGTGTTTGTCACCACCACTCAACTGTTGACTAACTATACACAGAAACAAGTGATAACTTGTCTGGTTCTCATTGCTGAAATGGTAAAATAATTGGAATCCCCTTATCTGAACATCCATGCCTGAATGTATAAACTTTGGTTAGCGTTAACCAAATGGGTAAATACCTGTTTTGGTTAGATATTCCTATAACAACACAGGAAATAAGAGGACCATGATGGTCCTATATCGCTCACTTGAACCAAAATGATATGAGCAACACTTTTTTTTTCAAATCAATTAAAATCAATTACTTTAAGACTGAAAAAGAACTTATGGTCAATAAGGTTGTGAAAGTCTAACTCATCCGAGATCTTATGGTTCCTAATATTGTGTCCAAGTTTTGTCTAGATTGTTCCATAATTGTAGATTCTAGAGTGTAAACAAGGAGGAAAACAGCCGAAAACAGCAATTTTGTCAAATTCAAGGGCACATAACACTCGACTTTCTGATCAGATCAGACTGAAAATCAAACTCATATGAGATCTTATGATCCCCAACATTTTGTCCAAGTTTTGTATAGATTGATCAATAATTGTAGATTCTAGAATGTAAACAAGGTCGATACCAGCCGAAAACAGCAATTTTGTCAAATTCAAGGGCACATAACTCTCGGCATTCTCATCAGACCAGACTGAAAATTGAACTCATTCCAAGATCTTATGGTCCCCTACATTGTGTTCAAGTTTTGTCTTGATTGATAGATAATTGTAGATTCTAGAGTATAAACAAGGTCGAAAACAGCAAAAAACAGCAATTTTATCAAATTCAAGGGCACATAACTCTTGACTTTCTAATCAAATCAAACTGAAAATCAAACTTGACCGAGATCTTATGGTCTCCAACATTGTGTCCAAGATTTGTCTTGATTGGTCAATAATTGTAGATTCTAGTGTGTAAACAAAGTCGAAAACAGTAAAAAACAGCAATTTTGTCAAATTCAAGGGCACATAACTCTTGACTTTCAGATCAGACTGAAAATCACACTAATTCCAGATCTTATGGTCCAAAACATTGTGTCCAAGTTTGGTCTTGATTGATTAATAATTGTAGATTTAAGAGTGAAAACAAGGTTGAAAACAGCCGAAAATGGCAATTTTGTCAAATTCAAGGGCAAGTAACTCTTGACTTTCTGGTCAGATCAGACTGAAAATCAAACTCATCCGAGATCTTTTGATCCAAAACATTGTGTCCAAGTTTTGTCTTGATTGATTAATAATTGTAGATTCTAGAGAGTAAACAAGGTCGAAAACAGCCGAAAATGGCAATTTTGTCGAATTCAAGGGCACATAACTCATGTCTTTCTGGTCAGATCAGACTGAAAATCAAACTCATCCGAGATCTTATGGTCTGCAACATTATGTCCAAGTTTTGTCTTGATTGATTTATAATTGTAGGTGCTAGAGTGTAAACAAAGTTAAAACAAGAGCCGTCAGAGACGAACAATGCTCCCCGAATAAGGCATTGTCACAATAAATATATGCCATGCAGAGCTAATATAAAGCTAACAAATGTTAAGCCCCCTTTTTGCATGACATATTTTGTATACGCAAATTTTAAATAGTTTATTGTCAAGGGCATCTGATTTGCTACTCAAATATGAAATTTCATCAAATTCTGACCATTAGACTAGGAGAAATTAGAGAAAAACTGTATTTAACCTCAAGTCCCCTTTTCCCATGATGAGGCCTCAAATCAAAAAACCGGGAAAAGCACATCGGTATTTTGTCATAGGGAGTTCACATGGTAAGTTTCATTTGATTTGGCCCAAAGGTTATGGAGAAATCGCTTCGGACGGACGGACGGACGGAATGACGGACGGACGGACGGACAGACAAAGCGGCGACTATATGCTCTCCCTTCGGGGAGCATAAACAGCATTTTTTGACATTCAAGGGCAGATAACTCAGCACTTTCTGGTCCGATAGGACTCTATTCGAACTTGTCCGAGAACTTATGATCCTTCTTAATTGACCAAGTTTGATCAAGATTGCCTAACTTTTGAGGATGCTAGAGTGTAAACATCCCAAATGTTGACGGACAGACGGACGGACGCCGGACAAAAAGTGACCACAATAACTTACCTCGAGCACTTCGTGCTCAGGTGAGCTAAAAAGTAAAACAGGTATTTAACCAATAACCTATTTGTTTTCAAATTAAGACGAAAAACCCACAAATATTCAAATATTTTATTTAATTAGTTACTCATTTTTTTTAGTCTAAAATCATATCAAAATAGTTTGAAATGTTTTAAAAAAATTAATACTACTGTCGTAGAAATTTCGCCATATTTATAGCATTGCAATAGTCATAGTTTTTCATTGCTTCAATTATATAGAAGAATTGCATTTGACATACTCATTCTGATGTCTTGAACTCCACTGTTTACATTTACCATAAAACCCTGTGACAGTTTTATCGATATAGGCCAGTCCGTGGATGGGATTTGTACCCTCGTGAAATGTGTCATCCTGCAACAAATGCATGGGTGTTAATTTATCTTTAGTTTTTATTGTCATTCTTATATAAACACAGAGTGTTGAGAAATTATAACGAAATTAGTGGAGAATTTGTTACTAATTTCTGTTTGACTTTTTTTTTTCCTTTCCCACACAACAAAAATTTATGATGGTCCACTTTAAACCCTTCTTCAGACAACAACATGGGTGTTGATAGAGACAGGATTTGTGTATAATATAGCACAGAAAATATTGAGGCAATAGAGAAAATACTGATTTTGCCTCAATATTTTCCCAAGCCTTTTCTATTAGGAATGTCAAAACCAGAGGCGCGTTCTTTAGAACGAGATTTTTTAAGATTCCTTAAGATGTTTTTGATACAGCGTCTTTAAGACCGAGATTATAAGCGAGGTGCTCCGAATGTTCCATACTTCATACAAATGACGTCATCATGACGTCATTTGTATGAAGTATGGAGCATTTGGAACTCCACGGTTCATGAATCATGGAGCATTCTGAACAACTAGGTCAATTCTCTCCCATATAGATTCTACAGAATTTACCGAGGTGTTCCGAAAGAAGTATAGAGCAATAGCGGCTCCCAGTGATCGTCTCATTTATTATGATCTTGTAAATGATAGTCAAAATTACCCCTTAAGCGTTACACGAAGATTTGTTGGATGTTATATAGTAGCACACATTGAGACAAAAGCCAGGTAGTATATAGTGGAAGCAACAAAAATTGGCTAAATCTGCAAAGGTGATTCCAAACATATTGGGGTTCAGCCTAAGCTAGTGAAGACGATATACATAAAGACAGGATAAGAAGGAAGTTAGCAAAAAAAATTTTAATGTTATACATACAATTCTCTTGTAGAAGTACTCCCATAGTTCTATCAGAAGTTGAGAGTTGGGTTCCCAGTATGAAGTAATGTACAAAACATCCTTTAGATATTGTCGGAGGGACTTTTCTGGTTGTGAGGACTGGAATTACAGAAGATAGAACAAAATGTGTAATGCTCACTATGCCTCTGTAAGGACAAGTGTACTTTGATGATAGACAAATGTAAAGATTTGGTCACATAAAGTTGGTTTTTGACATTAACCTTGAAGTGCAAGTGTTACCCCACAAAAATTAGCTTTATCCTTTGTGTAATATTGATGTTAAGTTTCATTATTTCCATCCTAACAAGAGTTGTCCACGGACAACATAGCTCGCCTATACGAGAGCTTGTCACAAAAAAAAGTCCAAGGTCAAAGTCACTAGGTCAAAGGTCATGGTCTAAAGGTCAAGGTCATTGCATGAGATATCCATATGTGAAATATCAAGGCCCTATCTGTAATAGTGCACGAGATATAGGCCAGGTTAAAGTTTTTTAAATGTAGGTCAAATTCCAAGGTCAAGGTCACAAGGTCAAAGGTCATGGTCACAAATGAAAGGTCTTGGGGGGTAGTATCCATGTATGAAATATCAAGGCTGTATCTCTAATAGTGTCTGAGATATAGACCAGGTTAAAGTTTTTCAAGAGAAGATGCGACCGGACGAGACGCGAGGCTGACGCCGACACTAGGGCTGTGACATAAGCTCCTCGGACATAAAGTCCTGACTTGCTAAAAAATTTGACAGCTGCTGCAGACAACAAAATACATGTAGACATCAATACAGATAGAATTTATGTACACTGTAGCAAAAAATGTCTAAGCAAAATGAGATAATGTTGATTATCAGCATTTTCTTCTTTTGTTCCAACGTTTTCCAAAATCTTCTCTATTACAGTTGTCAATAATTGGTTTTGTTTGGGAAAGGACTAAACAGGTGAAAATGAAAGCATTGCACACTAAAACTGTGAGAAGTAAGCCTAAACTAATTCAGGTAATAATATTTACTCACTGATGATAGAAACTGTTTCACTATTGTCTGTAGATCATGGTAGTTACTGACAAACCTTTTACTTCCCTAAAATTTGAAGTAATATACATAGCAATTACAAGCACATTATAGACAGTATTAAATATTCTTTTAACCCTTTCCCAAACGACAAAGTTTTAGGGTGCTCCAAATAGAAAGCTGCTGCAGACAACAAAATAAAGATTGAAAACCATTGGATTTGTGTAAAATATGGCATAGAAAATATTGAGGCAAAAGGAGAAACTGCTGGTTATCAGCAGTTTCTTCTTTTGCCGCAATGTTTTCCCATGCCTATTCTATTAGGGACGTCAAAACCAGGTCTTGTTTGGGAAAGGGTTAACTTATTCTATATCAACATAACTATTGAAACAAAATACTCTTCAAGTTTAAATATCCTGCAGAAAATTTTGGAAAAAGAATATTGAAGAAGCGGCATCTAATGCTCATTGTAGTTTCCATTAATTCTTATTTTCCCCTTAATTATTTTCAGAGTTGTCTTTTTTAAGACAAAAAGATAGACAGTGGAAAGAACTGTATGTAGTTGCCCAATTTTTAAAATATTAGACCTACCTGACCACTTTCTGTTTTATGATCAATATAAACAGGTGTGATATTTGATAGAATCCATAAACAAGTGCATGTGGGGTCTTCAGCATTGAAGCCATCTGGTGGATTTATTAACATTGTACAATCTGAAGATAGATCCATGGTAGGAGAAAGATTTGTGCAGATGGTGTAAACTTGACAAAATTATCCCTGGTTTATGTCCAAGAGAAAAAATATGAGTATAGGTAAAATCATGAGAAAATTCATTTTCTTCTTTAACTTAAATGATTTTTATGACACAAAACCCTTCTAATATTAATTTATTACAGTTTAATCTAAATATTTGTGACTATGGAGAAAATTTACCCAATCCAAATGACCTTGGTATCTGACCTTGACCAGTGACCTTAGCATAACAGTAAATGTCATAAGGAATACAAATGTGAAATATCAAAAGTCAATACTGATGGTTTGAATACTATAAATTGCTATTTTTTAACCGTTTCAAAAACAAGACATCGTGTTGACTTCCTCAATAGAAAATGCTTGGGAAAACATGAGGAGGTAGTGTTAATCAGCAGCTTTCAATCATGAGGGCATAGTACAATTGTTCTGGAAAGGATCAAATAATTTAACCCTTTCCCAAACGACAAAATTTTAGAGTGGCCCACTTCAAAAGCTGCCACAAATGACAAAATGGATGTTATTGAAGATAGGATTTGTGCAAAATATGGTACAGAAAATATTGAGACAAAAGGAAAAACTGCTGGTTATCAGCAGTTTCTTCTTTTGCCTCAATGTTTTCCCAAGCCCTTTCTATTAGGGACGTCAAAACCAGGTCTTGTTTGGGAAAGGGTTAAATCTTCATATCTTACCATCTCTTTCAAAAATGTCTTCTTTCTCTCTCAAGTTCCAATCACAGATAACTTTGATGACCTTGTGCAAACTAAGCCAAAAGAACTGAAAAATATACAGTCATGAAAGGTATTTGTTACATTAATTCTCCATACAGAGTTCTTAATACTTACAAATCATTTTCATGTCTGCACGGCCGACTTCGAATCAGGGGGTAGCTCGAGTGATAGCTCCAAGCGAACACCGATAGCGCGAGCTATTGATGTCATTTTCTCAGCTATAGATCCAATCGAACAGCAATAGTGCAAGCTATAGTCCGACCACCGGAAAAAGTGTGGTCCGGCCTTCCGAGCCATTACGTCATTCAGAACACCTCTGATAACAGCGAACCAATCAGTGTCGAGGTAAACAAAGATTTTGATTGGCTGACTCAGAACGGGGAGGAATTCAATAGACAGAACAGCGCTGGCTCCCAATGATGGTTCCCGTTCGCGCGAGCTATAGTGCCAAACGAAGTCGGCCCAAGTGAAGATTACAATATACTCTAGTTTTTTCGTCAACTGCATCATAGTTGTTTTTTAGCATTATTCAATGAGAATCTATCTTAAGAAATACATCATGCACATAGTCACATACAAATGAGATGGTCTTGCAGTGTAAATGTTGCTTAATTTGAAAACATTATGATTTTATAACAAATCAGACAAAACAACTAGATCACAAGGAAAAAGAGAAAGAGAAAAGTCTCTCCCTTAGAGTAATGTGAATCAGGCGCAATGTCTGCATTTGAAAGGTAGAGCATTGGCTGAAAGATCAACATGTTCAGAGTTTAATCTTCATTTACAGAGGCTGATCTTGTCTTTTCATTGACTGACACATTCCATGCAAGAGCTAGGAAAGTTAAATCAACCAGTAGATCCAAACCCCATCACATACTTCTCCATTCAATTCCTTTGTCACAAGCAATTTCTTCATTTCCCACAAATTTTTCAAAAGCCTTTATCTTGCGGGTCATCAAAAAGCATTTTAAAATATTGGAAAAGACTAAACCCATCATTTACTTCTCCATTCAATTCCGTGACTCTAATCTGTGCAAGTCTAATACATAAACTGTACAGTTCCTTCACACACATACACGGAAACAGACTGCTCTTCTGTCTGGATGGGCCATTTGTCTGAAAAACATTCAATACATCATTTTACCCTTTCCTGAACAAGTCATGGTTTTGACATACCTGATAGAAAAGGCTAAGCAAAATATTGAGGCAGAAATAGGAAAATGCTGCATTTTTCCCCTTTGGCCTAAATATTTTCTGGGCTAAATTGTATACAAATCCTATCTTTACTTAAAAACAGTTATGTTGTCTACAGCAGCTTTTGAATTTGACGACCCTAAATCTTTGCCATTTAAGAAAGTTTTATATAGTCAAACCAAAGTTTATCTGAGCTAGTCTAATACATAAACTGTACAGTTCCTTCACACACATACACGGAAACAGACTAGTCTTCTGTCTGGATGAGCCATTTGCCTGCAAAATATTCAATATATAATTTCACCCTATCCCAAACAAGACCTGGTTTTGACGTACCTAATAGAAAAGGCTTAGGGAAATATTGAGGCAAAAGAAGAAAATGCTGATAATCAGCATTTTCCCCTCTTGCCTCAATATTTTCTAGGCTATATTGTATACAAATCCTATCTTTACTTAAAAACAGTTATGTTGTCTACAGCAGCTTTTGAATTTGACGACCCTGAATGTTTGCCATTTAGGAAAGTATTATTGTCAAACGAAAGTTTATCTGTGCCAGTCTGATACATAAACTGTACAGTTGTTCTTTAACACACATACACGGAAACAGACTGCTCTCCTGTCTGGATGGGCCATTTGTCTGAAAAACATTCAATACTTTGTCGCTTTTCAACAAAAACCTTGTAACTGCAGCTCAAAACAAGCTGCAGTTACGAGGTTTTCGTTGAAAAGCATAGACTTATAACTGTCAAATTTTGCAGTATGTACGATATTGCGAAGGAAATATTGAAGCAAAAAGAGAATATGCTAATTAATAGATTTTAGTCAATGCAGAGTTCCTTCACACACATACATGAAAACATCTCTTCTGTTTGGTTAGGACTGGAAAAAATTAATACTTATTACAGTCAAAACTTGCAGTATGTATAATATAGCCAAGAAATGAATGATGCAAAAGAAGATGATAGAATTTCATAAATATAGATTCCCTTCACACACATACACAGGAACAGGTTGCTTTTCTGTTTGGTTGGTACTTTTGTCTGGAAAACATTCAATACCTATTTCAGTCAATACACAAAGATACCGGTACAATATGTACTAAATAGCCAAGAAAAAAGATGAAAGGATGAAATGCTTATGTATAGAATTTAGATAATGTAAAATGTGAATTTTTTTAAACCATTACCACACAATGACTCTTTGACTTCCTACAAGATAATAGCTGAGGAAAACATTGTGGAAAATGAAGAAATTGCTTGTGACAAGCAATTTCTCCATTTTCCACTTTGTTTTCTTCCCTTTAACACCAAAACATGAAAAATATCATTCCTTTAAAATTGTCGTCTACAACACTTTTCAATTGAAACAGTCCAAAATTTTGCTGTCTGGTAATGGGTTAAAGCTATTGCAGATGACACTTTTATGCAGGTAAAGAAAAGACACATGTGTGTCTAATAAGTTTGGTTTTCACATTAAATATCAGTATTAATTGCTATTGAGAAACAATTGACCAAACACCAACCAATAGAATCTAAGACAAACAATGGTGAGCATTGGCATGTAGATTGTTTTGATTGTCAGTCGATAGATCAATAAATATTATGTGCAACGAAGAATTTTTAAGACAAACAATCGGGGTGTGGCAGTTTCCTGATCGTCCATTGGCTTATCGGTGGTTTTGATTGACAGCCAGTGTTTGGTCAGTTGCTATAGAGAAACAATTCCTTTAACAAGATTGACAATGTAAACAATACCAACTTACAAATCCTGGATTTCTATTGATGGCCACAGTTACTAGGTCCCATAACACAGTGTGTAAAAGTTGGTCATACACTGGGTACGAAACAGAATCTTCTGGCATAGTGCATAGATGCTCAACACAATCTACAACTAGAACACTAGACGTGTAAACACATATGTAATACATATAACAGTCACCTGGTTCCATAACACAGTGTGTAAAAGTTGGTCATATACTTGATACGAGACAGAATCTTCTGGCATAGTGCATAGATGCTCAACACAATCTACAACTAGAACACTAGACGTGTAAACACATATGTAATGCATATAACAGTCGCCTGGTCCCATAACACAGTGTGTAAAAGTTGATCATATACTTGATACGAGACAGAATCTTCTGGCATAGTGCATAGATGCTCAACACAATCTACAACTAGAACACAAGATGTGTAAACACATATGTAATGCATATAACAGTCGCCTGGTCCCATAACACAGTGTGTAAAAGTTGATCATATACTTGATACGAGACAGAATCTTCTGGCATAGTGCATAGATGCTCAACACAATCTACAACTAGAACACAAGATGTGTAAACACATATGTAATACATACAACAGTCACCTGGTCCCATAACACAGTGTGTAAAAGTTGATCATATACTTGATACGAGACAGAATCTTCTGGCATAGTGCATAGATGCTCAACACAATCTACAACTAGAACACAAGATGTGTAAACACATATGTAATACATATAACAGTCACATGGTCCCATAACACAGTATGTAAAAGTTGGTCACAAATTCTGACAATTAGCTTTACCTCTTTTGCACCGATATTTGCCGTGCAATATCTTACACAAATAATAATTATGTTTATCAATATTGATTTTTCTGTCTGCAGTAGCTTTCGAATAGGAACACCCAAACATTTCATCATCTGGGATTAAATTGTATGGAATTTTAGGTCCCATTCAATAGCTAAGTTCATTTGGAGAGGGAACCTTGGTTTACAGTCTCATCAAAAAGGCTGGATAAGCGGGGGAACAAACCAGCGACCCGTGTTTCAAGTCCAGCAAGTTATCACTGCATCACCTTCGCCCCTTTCACCATTTGGGGAAAAGTCAACAAACATTTTCGATTTGTTGTAATTTCTTCTAATGCAACTCTTCTGCCACTTAACCCTCTCCCAAACAAGATCGGATTTTGACGTCCTTAGTAGATATGGCTTGGGAAAACATTTAGACAAAAGAAGAAACTGCCTCAATATTTTATTGGCTATAACATAAATATTTTGGCCTTTTGTGATAAAAAAATTTACTTTGTCACATGCAGCAGCTTTCAAATAGGACAGCCTTAAAACTTTGTCGTTTGGGAAAGGATTAAGACAGGTTTAATTTGGGACTAGACTTACTATTATAGTTTGTCTGTATAAGATGGGTAAGACATAGGAGTCTCCAATATATGTCTAAATGTGTGTGAAACCAACAGTCTGTCAACTCATTCTACAAGAATAAAAGAACAACATGATGTGTAAGTGATATATAAATACAAAAAAATGTTTTGTTTTTTTTTATTTCACACTTGACCTTGATATATGTATATGACGTTGACATCACACAAAATGTCTTGTTCATATGTGAAATATGAAAGCTTATGCCCAGAATTCAATGGTAAGGAATTTGTTTTGTCAGTTTACCCCACCCACTTTGTCAGTCAACATCTCAAAAATAAGCCCTCGTAGGATTTTAACACATACATATTAAAGACAAGAGGACCATGATGGTCCTATATATCGCTCACCTGAACCAAAAGGATATGAGCCACAATTTTGTTCAATTCAATTAATATTTACGACTTTAAGACTGAAAACGAACTAATGGTCAATAACGTTGTGAAAATCGAACTCATCCGAGATCTTCTGGTGTCCAACATTGTGTCCAAGTTTTGTCTTGATTGATTAATAATTGTAAACAAGGTCGAAAACAGTAAAAAAAGGCAATTTTGTCAAATTCAAGGGCAAGTAAATTTCGATTTTCTGATCAGATCAGACTGAAAATCCAAATGATCAAAGATCTTATAATCCCCAACATTGTGTCAAAGTTTTGTCTTGATTGATTCATATTTGTACATTCTAGAGTGTAAACGAGGTCAAAAACAGCCGAAAATGGCAATTTTGTCAAATTCAAGGGCACATAACTCTCAACTTTCTGAAAAAGATCAGACTGAAAAACGAACTCATCAAAGATCTTAGGGTCCCAAACATTGTGTCTAAGTTTTGTCTTGATTGATTTATAATTGTAGATTCTAGAGGGTAAACAAGGTCAAAAACAGCCTAAAATGGCAATTTTGTAAAATTCAAGGGGAAATAATTCTTGTCTTCCTGATCAGATCACACTGAAAATCGAACTCATCCAAATCTTATGGTCTAAAACATTATGTCCAAGTTTTGTCTTGATTGATCAATATTTGTAGACGCTAGAGTGTTAACAAATTAAAAAGTAGCTATTTTTGACGTTCAAGGGCACATAACTCCTGACTTCCTGGTCCCATCTAACCCAAAATCAAACTCATCCGAGAACTTATAGTCTTAAACATTATGTCCAAGTTTTGTCTTGATTGATCAATATTTGTAGACGCTAGAGTGTTAACAAGTTAAAAAGTATCTATTTTTGACGTTCAAGGGCACATAACTCCTGACTTCCTGGTACGATCTGACCCAAAATCAAACTCATCCGAGAACTTATGGTCATATATCGTCGTTGTAAATGCAAAACCTCGCATCTCGTTTTAGGAAAATTTTAAAGGGGTTGGAAGAAAGTGTAATAACTTTTCCCAAACTGAAATGTTTTACTTGAAATCTGGACATATTGTTCACAAATGATGTGTCATTAATACCGATTAGTAAAAATATCTCAAAACCTGCAAGAATTGTCTTTAATTGGGCACACAAGTTTGTACTTTGAAAATCGCAAGAATCGACATACGAGGTTTTGCATTTACACCGATGATATGTTTTGTTAAAGTTTGGTTAAGATTGGTCAATATTTGTGGATGCTAGAGTGTTTACAACAAATTGTGAACAGAAGGACGGACGGACAGACGGATGCCGACGGACAAAAAGGGACCACAATAGCTCATCTTGAGCACTTCGTGCTCAGGTGAGCTAATAATATGTAACCCTATCCATCCATAGAATTTAAAAGAAATCTATCTTTTTAGCCTTTTAAAAAACATACTAAATGTTATTATATTAGTTTGAGAACAAAAGTTGTGTTCTATGCCAGGGCCTGACAGGTATCTGGTTTCAAACCCCTCATCCTTACCACAGATATTTCTGATATCCTGCCAATATCAGCCAGAACATTGTGAACCCCTGTCAACAATGTGTCTGCTACTTTTGTGTCTGGTAGATTTTTGTCTCTCACTTGAATCAGTAAGTATTCTAAACATCTGTTGACATCTTTCCTTAATCCTTGGCCTGGTGGAATAGAAAATCAAACTTAAGTAAATAAGAAGAACAAGATGTGTTGGTGAAACACAAATGCCACCCCCAAATGGCCATTTTTGTAAAATGTTAAGTTTTCATAGAGTAAAGGGTTGATATGGGTTAACGGATGACCTTAAGGCAGGTCAAATTGCATGGAACAGATAGATATCATTGAAAGGAAGTTGCATACCAAATTTGAGCTTTGTATGTCAAATACTTTTGGAGAAAAAGTAAATGCTAAGTTTTCGGATAGACAGACAGACAGACAGACAGACGGACATGAGTAAAACAATATGCCCCCAATCTTTCGATACGGGGGCATAAAAATACCTCCCCCCACCCCCAAGCAATATACGAGGGGTGATCCAAAAGTTCGTAAAATGGACCCATTACTTCCATATTACTAGCTTAGACAGTGTATAAATTAGTAATATCGTAGTTTAAGATCTATAGACTCTATTAAAATGAAAAGATTTACTAAACAAAATTTAGTGCCCGTAAACTGTGTTACCATAGTAACGCAGGTACGCCTAAGCGGGGGAGTGCAAATAGATAAAACATGGTCGTTAATTAAATGGAATTTTCTTTAATTTCAGCTAGAATATTTTGACGCAAATTATTATAACACTAGTATGACATCCTTACATCAAGTTTGATATGTTGTTGTAGAAGTTGCTACGAAAACACTACATTTTCTATAAGATAGAACAAAACAAGGGAAATGCAACATGACGTCAGCACTTAATTAGAATATCGGTCAGGCATAAAATTCTGCCTTGATCTTAGTCATACACCAACGCAGATGTTTAAAATATTAAAGAAAACAAGTATAAGGTGCTGTAGAGAAATTGTGTGTAAGTTGCACTCGAGATTCGAACTTTAATAGTGGATAATACATGCAGAGATGGTCTTGCAATCAGCCACAACCTGATTAACGACGTCAGAAATGGAGTAAACAGGCATAGGCTTCGATTTGATGGTAGGCTGATCTTAAAGCAAATACACTGAAAATCGTTCAAAATTCCGATTCTAAATAGTATGAGAATGCTTTCAGCACAAGTATATCTTAGGCATAGAATTGTATGAGAGTAAATAGGGCCTTTACAAATAAGGGTTCAAAATCGTGTGAAGATGACGTCGCATTTGACGTTCTTGCTCCCCCGTCTCACGCATGGTCGTTGTCTAAAATTCATCACTGTACAAAAACTGTTATATGTACACAATTAAAAATTTCCATGTTTTTTGTAAAGATGTCACAGTTAATGACTGGATAACTTTTGTTTTGATAGTCAACACTCCTGAAATTTCATTAACCAATTTTACGAACTTTTGGATCACCTCTCGTATTCTCTACTATATTGTACACAAATCATATCTTTATCAATATCAATTTTGTCGTCTACAAGAGAGTTGTAATCAGACCAACCTAAAATTTTGTTGTTTGGTATAGGATTAATTGACAAAGTAATAGTGTGACTAGTGTTCTCCCCTGCCAGTAAGCTATATCAGCCCCACTACAGCTTCATGTTAATCATTGTAATGCCACTACAGCTTCAAAATTACCCCTATAGCTGAATTTCTTCATAATGGTGACCCAAAGAGACATTTAGAGGTTTTTCAAGACAAAAACTGATAAATAATGCATTCTTATAAATTGAAATGTAATATAAATTTCTGTATAAAAACATTATGGGAAAAGAAGAAATTGCTCAAATTGAGCAATTTCTTCTCTTACCAAAATGTTTTTATTCACAATTATTTGCATGAACACAATGTGTTCAAAGGTTTACCAATGCCACTACAGCTTAAAATTATTATGCAGAGAACCCTGGACTGATACATGTAATCCATTGAGGATAATCGTTTGTTTCAGTGTAAGATCGATTTATATTTCATTGAGTGAAAAACAAAAGCTTTATTTTCACGAGTAGCGAAGCCATGAGTGAAAATGCAGCTTTCGTTGTTCACAAAATGAAATATCAATCGATCTTACTCGAAAAACAAACGATTATTCTATTTCTTTAATACAAAAAAATTATGACAGATTTTCTTGAAGTGCATCATTTTGAATGTGACTGCTATGCAACGCTTATGATGACGTCACTTATTTTGCCCGGCTTATATCACGTCAGATAGGGTAAAATAAACGAAAGCGGGGCGCAAGTTTTTGGTAATTTCACTGGATAGGCCCGATAATCCACCGTAAAGCATTAAAGAATAAAGACTAACCTACCTTCCTGAACACTTTCCTTTGATAGACCTTGCAAACATCCTATGGTTTGTCTACAATAAAAATATCATCACATTTTGTTTGTTTTTAAAGCTACAAATTAAATTTATCCATGGCTTTTTTCAAGTATTTCTGGAAAAGACCCTTGGCCCTAAATTGGGAAATTTGATTGACAAAACCCTGAATTTGGGAAGAACCTGTATCCTTTTTAACTGGCATCCATTTTGTCTTCTGCAGCTCCTTTGAATTCCGAACAGTGTGATAGGCAAACAGTTACGGATTCAGACAGATACAATGGAATTAAAGATAATTGAAACAACATTTTACCAAAATAAAAATAAACTTCACTACTAGTCTATCTTAAAGAACTATTCCATGAGTATGTGCAAAATTATTGTAACTGCATGCATACATCTGTAAAAATTCATGTCCACTTACAGGGTTTTTTTCTTCCTAAGAAAGTGGGGTCGAATTATATCTGCCCCTTCCCTTTAGGGCATTTTTCCCCTATGTTGCAATTTTCCCCTTATATCATATGTAAATCTGTTTCAACCTTAAGAGGGTTCTCCCATGGGAGTATTTATGTTAATTATGTTAACAATCAAAGATATTGGATTTATCTGCTTATAGATTGCTTGTAAAATCTATTTTCTTTGTGTTTATTAAAATCAGGGTTCGACACTAAGGGGAGTCCGCGAGTCCGAGACTCCCTAAAAATTGGTGGGACTCCCTGATTTTCAACTTAGGTTGTCCGGCTGACTCCTTAAAAATTCTGCCGAAGAATTATAAGCAAAATGATGAGTAAGCTGGTAGCTCTTAGTCTAGATAACAGGATCTAGTATCCTGAATTTATGTTTAGAGTTCTATGCAGACATGAGAATGACATTGACCAGTTAACATGCATGCATCATAAAATATTTGCTTCTTTTTCGGACTCCTTTATTTTCCACTCGACTCCCCAAGTTCTCTTGATGGGAGTCCAGGGGACTCCTTGGTTGGGAAAGTTAGTGTCTAAACCTGAAAATATTTTGAATCGTTTTCAGTATTCAAGCAAAATTACTTGTTTGAAACATTTTCCCCTGTAACAGCTTGTTTGACACATTTTTCCAAAAATCAAGGGCACCGGGCCCCTTCCCCTAACCATAAAAAGAACCCCTGGCTTACCTCAAGATCAAAAAGATCCTCTCTACATCTTCAACATTTAGACCGGTGGACCAGTAATGACCAAATATTTTGTATTCTCTGAGTGGATCCCCATACACCTCACCAGCATTCAAAAACAACCTGTAAAGATGTGTATAAGCATCAAGGTAGTACATTCCTAATGAGATTCATGTCAGAAAAATATTTTGTTTGTTTTCTTATTATCTTTTTGAATGTTTTCACTGTTTGTTATGTTTGCAATGACCATTTATTGTTCATGTGTTTAGTAAATAAAATATTGTGACATCAAAATTTTTCGTACAGTGTTGTAAAACATTTGTTAGTTATCCAATGTAACACCGCCGACATCTTCAGTATGTAGAGTACCACGGTGGGTAACCCACGAGACTTTTGGAAGCGTTCACACCGAAAACATTGTCCGCTTCAAGGTATGTTTTGTTTAATTTCTCAGCTTATACAGTACAGATTTTGACGAGATAAAGTGCACGGTACGCGCAATTAAGAGAGCCATTCTCGTTTGTAATGCACTCTGCTCCGAATCCCGTGGATTCTTCAAACATCCAAGCGAAAGTTTTTTTCGGTGCACATGAACGCTTCCCACTTTCGTTTTGCACCGAAAAAATACTTTCGCTTAAATGTTTGAAGAAACCACTGGATTGTGAGCAGAGTGAGTTACAACCAGGAATGGCCCTCTCAATTGCGCGTTCGGTACACTCTATGTCGTCACAATCCGTACAGTATAAACTTAGAAATTAAACAAAACATACCTTGAAGCGGACGATTTTTTCAGAGTGAATGCTTCCGGAAAGTCACGTGGGTTACCCACCGTGAGTACTGGTAGGCCAATTTTTTCCAAATATTTTGTATTTTCTAAGTGGATCCACATACCCCTCACCTGCAGTTACAAACAACCTGTGACAGATGTTTACTAATTCTAACCCTTTCTCATGCAACAAAATATTAGGATGGTCCGATTTGAAAAGAGCTGCAGATGATTTAAATAATTGGTATCCAAAGTTGAAAATGTGTTTATATTCTAGTACAAAAATATTGAGGGAAAGGAAGAAATTGCTGATTCTCAACGATTTCATCTTTGCATTCAATGATTTCCAAGCTATTTCTACTAAGGACGTAAAAACCAGGTTCCTTTGGGAAAGGTTTAATGATTTGTAGCCTCCTCACAAATTTTGACGAGATAATGATTATGTAAGTGACACCAAGTGGTACGGACATAGAGCATTGTTCCAAGTTTCATCCCCGGTAGTTGACATTGTTTTTTTGTTTTTCTTCAGCCAACACTTTCAGTGCGTGTTCTGGTGCAGTTTCCAGGGAGCAGAATTGTGAGGTATTAACCCAAGTTGTAACAAGAGATGTTTGTAAAACAGATATGCCCCCTCAAGGGTCTACATTTGATGTAGGTCACAGTCCAAGGTCAAGTTAAAAAGGTCCAAGGTCATGGTCAAATATGAAAGGTCTTGGTAGGAGGTGTCTATGAGTGAAATATCAAAGCTGTATATGTAAAAGTAAAATGAAACATAGGCCAGGTTAAAATTTTTAAAGGTAGGCCAAATGCCAAGGTCAAGGTCATGGTCAAATGTGAAAGGTCTTGGTTGGAGGTGTCCATGTGTGAAATATCAAGGCTGTAGGTGTAAAAGGACATGATATATGCCTGGTTTCAGTCTTTTTAAAAGTAGGTCAAACTCCAAGGTCAAGGTTGCAATATTCAAGGTCATGGTCAAATGTGAAAGGTCTTGGTAGGAGGTGTCTATGTGTGAAATATCAAGGCTGTAGGTGTACTAGGACATAAGATAAAGGCTAGTTAAAGATTTCTAAAAGTATGTAAAAATCCAAGGTCAAGGTCATACAGGCCAAGGTCATGGTCAAATGTGAAAGGTCTTGGTAGGAGGTGTCCATGTGTAAAATATTGAGACTGTATAGGTAACAGGATATGAGATATAGGCCTAGTTTAAGTTTTTTAAAAGTAGGTCAAACTCCAAGGTCAAGGTCCAAGGTCATGGTCAAAAGTGAAATATCTTGGTTAGAAGTGAATATGTGTGAAATATCAAGGCTGTATATATAAAATGACATGAAATATAGGCCAGGTTAATGTATTATTAAAGAAGGTCAAACACCAAAGTCAAGGTCACAAGGTCCAAGGTCATGGTCAAATGTGAAAGGTCTTGGTCGTAGGTGTCCATTGTGTGAAATAACAGGCTGTATGTGTAAAAGGACATGATATATCTGCTAGATTTAAGTTTTTTTAAAGTAAGTCAAACTCCAAGGTCAATGTCACAAGGTCCAAGGTCATGGTCAAATGTGAAAGGTCTTGGTAAGATGTGTCCATGTGTGAAATACCAAGGCTGTATGTGTAATAGCACATAAGATATAGGCCCAGTTTAATTTTTTTAAAAGTAGGTCAAACTCCAAGGTCAAGGCCGCATGGTCCAAGGTCATAGTCGTATGTGATAGGTCTTGGTCGGAGGTTTCCATGTGTCAAATATCAAGGCTGTATGTGTAAAAGGACATGATATATCGGCCAGGTTAAAGTTTTTTAAAAGTAGGTCAAACTCCAAGGTCAAGGTCACAGAGTCCAAGGTCATGGTCAATTGTGAAAGGTCTTGGTAAGATGTGTCCATGTGTGAAATATCAAGGCTGTATTTGTAAAAGGTCATTAGATATATGCCGGGTTTATTTTTTTTAAAGTAGGTCAAACTCCAAGGTCAAGGTCACAAGGTCTAAGGTCATGGTTAAATGTGAACGATGTTGATAGGAGGTATCTATGTGTGAGATACCAAGGCTGTATGTGTAAAAGGACATGAGATAAAGGCAAGGTTAAGAATTAAGTATAAAAATCAACAAAGGGCAATAACTCCAAGAATTTGATTGGCAGAGTTACGGTTCTTGTGCACTGCATCTCTCCATAATGAAAGCTATTCACCTGTAAAGTTTCATGATTCTACCTTAGATATTTTTTGAGTTGTGCTCCGGACAAGAATCAAGTTATAAACTCAACAAAGGGCAATAACTCAGAAAATTTGATCGGCGGAGTTACGGTTCTTGTGCACTGCACCTCTCCATAATCAGATCTATCCACCTGTTAAGTTTCATGATTCTACCTTACATACTTTCTGAGTTATGCTCCGGACAATAATCAAGTTTGAAAATCAACAAAGGGCAATTACTCCAAAAATATTATCAGCAGAGTTACGGTTCTTGTGCACTGCACCTCTCCATAATGAGATCTATTCACCTGTAAAGTTTCATGATTCTACCTAACATAGCTTTTGAATTATTCTCCGGACAAGAATCAAGTTTGAAAATCAACAAAGGGCAATAACTCAAAAAAATTGATCAGCAGAGTTACGGTTCTTGTGCACTGCACCTCTCCATAATGAGATCTATCCACCTGTAAAGTTTCATGATTGTACCTTACATATTTTTTGAGTTATGCTCCGGACAAGAATCAAGTTATAAAATCAACAAAGGGCAATAACTCAAAAAATTTGATAGGCAGAGTTACAGTTCTTGTGCACTGCACCTCTCCATAATGAGATCTATCCACCTATGAAGTTTCATGATTCTACCTTTAATATTTTTCGAGTTATGCTCCGGACAAGGTTTGGTCTACGGAGAGACCGACCGACCTACGGACCGACCGACCGACCTTCCGACCGACCGACCCACACTTGCAAAACAATATACCCCTATTTTCTTCGAAAGGGGGGCATAAAAATTTGTTTCCCAAATGATGTAAAACAAATAAGTTTACACTACCTCACTATTTTTTGAGCATCTAGTTTCTACATGCTGATCAAGTGTTTTCAAGTTTGATCCTCATCAGCCAGGGTTGCATAAATCAGCAGTTCAGCACCAATGATTAATTTAAGCGAGTTAAAAGAAAATATGAAGACTTACCTTTCAAAGTGACCCGATTCCAAGTAGCCATTTTCATGAAAATTTCCACTAATAACACATTCTCCAAGGCATGTAAAACTGGCCACAAAGAATTCTGAAAAAAATAGAACACTAGATGCCGAAGGGCAACATGTCGAGCCCGCTCATTTTGAAGAAAGAAGACCATACCTATGTCTACAGCTGTCATTACAATGGCGTTGTAAAAGTGGGGACAAAATAAGTTGGAATGATGGGGATCATGGTGAGACAGTTTATTGTTCACAAAATATTACATGTCTATGTATTTATAACGAGATACCAGAATGGATTAATTTGAGTATACATATGTGACCCGTCACGCTAAAAGGGACCTTATGCTAAGTCCATAAAACCAAATTCCGAGAAATATACCAGACCAAGCAGAAGTCCATCCGATGTCGTATTTGGAAAACGAAAATATTGTAAGGTAGAGAAAACATTCTAGATTCAGAAAATACTTAAACGTGAAAAGTTTCGACCCTAGTCAGGCTGCGCGGACTGCGCAGACGGACTAGGGTCGATACTTTTCACAAATCCGATAAGGTCCCTTTTAGCGCGACGGGTCACATATAAGGAAAATAAGCCATGCCCCCTGGCACCCATTTTTTGTACGGATCGGAATAATTTGAACATTCTGAGAAGTACGAAAATTAGCTGCACGTAGCTGTACGTGGCCATGTTTTTTACGGATTGAGATAATTTGAACAATCTTGGTAGAGGGCCATCCAAAGAATATTTGTGCCAAATTAGTTTGAAATCTGGGCTGTAGTTTTGGAGGAGATGAATTTCAAAGTTTGACTATATACATATAAGGAAATAAGCAATTTCCCCTGGCAGCCATGTTCTTTTACGAATCGGAATAATTTGAACAATCTTGGTTATACAGGGAACATCTGTGCCTTATTATTTTGAAATCTGGCTATTAGTTTTGGAGGAGAAGATTTTCCTTCTTTTGCCCTTTGTGCTGCCATGGCAACCAGATTTCTGCATGGAATCAAATCATTTGAACAATTTTGAAAGAGCATTACCCAGGAAACATCCCTGTAAAGTTTAATCAAAATTGGCCCAATGGTTTAGAAGGAGATGTTGATTAAGGTAGTTCACCCCTAATGATATTCGAGCGACGTCGGATTTTTTCGGGCAACGTCGTTTTACATTCGTCACGTATCCGAACTTTTTCGGGTGACGTCGTAAACATTCGGCAGTGGAACGTTCCACTGCCGAATGTTTACGACGTCACCTGAATAATTCCGACGTCAAGCGAATCCGGACAGACGCACACACGCACATACACCAAACTGCCACTGTGACAACTTTGTCAAGCTCATCGCAAGCGGGCTCAACAAAAATCAACTCATTTTTGATATTTGACCTAAAATTCTGACCTTTACTTTTGAGCTAGCAATCTGGTTCTACAAAAATCAACTCATTTTTTACATTTGACCTCAAAGTTTGACCTTGACCTTTGAGCTTGGAATCTGGTTCTTGCACGCGACACTCCGCCTTACTGAGCTTGACATTTGTGCCAAGTTAAGGAATGGCCCGGACAAGCAAAAATCAACTCATTTTTTACATTTGACCTCAAAGTTTGACCTTGACCTTTCATCTTGGAATCTGGTTCTTGCACGCGACACTCCATCTTACTGAGCTTGACATTTGTGCCAAGTTATTTCTGAATCCCTCCATCCATGGTGAAGTTATGGCCCGGACAAGCAAAAATCATCTCATTTTTGACATTTGACCTCCAAGTTTGACCTTGACCTTTGAGCTTGGAATCTGGTTTTTGCACGCGACACTCCGCCTTACTGAGCTTGACATTTGTGCCAAGTTATTTCTGAATCCCTCCATCCATGGTGAAGTTATGGCCCGGACAAGCAAAAATCATCTCATTTTTGACATTTGACCTCCAAGTTTGACCTTGACCTTTGAGCTTGGAATCTGGTTCTTGCACGCGACACTCTGCCTTACTGAGCTTGACATTTGTGCCAAGTTATTTCTGAATCCCTCCATCCATGGTGAAGTTATGGCCCGGACAAGCAAAAATCATCTCATTTTTGACATTTGACCTCCAAGTTTGACCTTGACCTTTGAGCTTGGAATCTGGTTCTTGCACGCGACACTCTGCCTTACTGAGCTTGACATTTGTGCCAAGTTATTTCTGAATCCCTCCATCCATGGTGAAGTTATGGCCCGGACAAGCAAAAATCTTCTCATTTTTGACATTTGACCTCCAAGTTTGACCTTGACCTTTGAGCTTGGAATCTGGTTCTTGCACGCGACACTCCGCCTTACTGAGCTTGACATTTGTGCCAAGTTATTTCTGAATCCCTCCATCCATGGTGAAGTTATGGCCCGGACAAGCTCCATCCGGACGGATGCACGCACTAACGCACGCACGCACTAACGCACGCACTAACGCACTAACGCACATACACCGAACCGCCATTGTGACAACTATGTCGAGCTCACCGCAAGCGGGCTCGACAAAAAGGATGTTAAACTTACCCCAGACAAAAATCGGTTTTGAAGTCCTTGGTAAAAATTATGTAATAAATGTTTTCAAAATTTAATGTCACATCTTCATAAAGTTATTCAAAACTTGATTTACATATTTCTATCATAACTAAAAAGAGAATGAAAATTGGTGCCGTGGTCTGCCTTGGTCTTGAAAGTATTAGCTTAACAAAAGCCTTCATAAAAGCCTATGTAATGCAAGTAAAGACTAGTTACATTGCACAATAGAAGTAGATTTTGCGCTAAAGTTAGACTAGGTTTAATACCGTTAATATGTTTTGATAAGCCGACAGTTTTCTTATAAAATCTCAATAAATCAAGTTGTAGAAACTTTGCGACATTTTAGATTTAAAACGATGAAATACTTTTGTTTGTCCAAAATTATATTACTAGATAAAATTGATCCCTATTATATTTTGAAATAATATCGCTGCTTTTAAACGAAAACTTTGTAAATGCAGCTTAAAACAAGCTGCAGTTACCAGGTTTTTGATGAAAACCGGCAATATACCATCATTTTCCTCAAGTTCTAGCTCATCATCAGGCTCATCTGCAAATTCAACAGGGGACGAGGGCGGGGTCAGCGACAAGCAGGAGTTCTCCTGATCTATATAGAGGTCCAGCATCTGAAAAACAAGTAAGAGAGCTTTTAAACCTATTCAAAATTCAAGGCCTGGTTTTGACGTCCCAAACTGAGAAGTCTTGGGAAAACATTAAGACAAAAGAAGAAAATGCTGGTAACCAGCCAGTGATTTTTTTTCTTAAAAAAACGGTCGTTATTGGGCCCCTTTCCCCTAGTTGCAATAATGTAACCGAAACCTTTTTGAATTTTGATCTGGGTTTCGGTTACAATTCCTTCCTATTCATTGCAATGGAGCAGGTGCTGGAATGATTCATTCCAGCAAGTTTAGCATAGTCAAACTTCAAAATAAATCTATGGGATGTATTCAGAATGTTACCTGACAAATTGTTAACTATTTTTCTGTCAATCCAGCGTAGTTTTATGTTGAAATCACTTTCAAATAAAGTTCAATTCAATTTTAAAGCGGAGTACCCACCCATTTTATTCTACTGTGACTTGAATTTTCTGTTGGAAGAAATAATTGATAACAATTCTTGTTGATACTTTTTAACTGTATTTCTGCCATGGAATATCTTTTTATGGGATACACATCTGATTAGGTATGTTAGTATTCAAAAATTTAAGCAAGAAAATGTGTTTTCCACTCTTTTGTCTTGCTCCACAGGAAGGAATAGGGTGGACTCGTAGCCACAAACCAATACCCATCATCAAGTTTGTGGCTACGATATCGCAGCTACCTTTCTCCTATCTGTGGAATATACTTTTTTCCCCCATTTCAGATAAATTTTCCCCTCCTGGAACTAGATTTATCTGTTGCAAAGAAAAATTCAAATCATAATTAGATTCTAGGCATCTCTTACAGTTCAAATGGTTGTTGGAATGTCCCATTATGATATACAAGCAAGTTAGATGCATTTATAACACTGTATGAGATTATAATAAGCATGTTTTGAAATTTCCCCCTTTTGGGCATTCACACGCAAATTTTCCCCCACCTATGGGCCCTAACCCCCTTCCCCCAAAATTAAAAATAAACACCGCCAGCATTTTCTCCTTTTGCCTCAATATTTTCTGTGCAATATCATTAACAAATTTTATCATTCAGAAACATTTATTTTGTCATCCGCAGTAGCTTCTAAATTGGAACAGTCCAATTTTTTGTCATTTGGGAAAGGGTTAATCCTTTCTCAAATGACAAAATATTAGTAAATCCGAGTCTTCTCTGATGTAAATTCACTCTGTGATATTTTAATTTTTGCTAATCAAAATATCAAAGAGCAAATTTACATCAGAGAAGAGAAGAATTTGCAGCATTCAAAAAGAGTCTCGATTCTTTCCATATAGTGAACCGTCCCTGAATGACCAAAATTTGGCACTCTAACCAATGACTAACACAAGATCTTGGTTTGAGAAATTATCAAATGTCAAATCATTTGTGGTGTCCATGATCAGGAGATTGGCCTTGTGGTCATGATGTGTCAAGTTCAATCTTCTGTAAATGGATTCTTTGGATTTTCATATGTCAAAACATTAAGGTATGAAAGTAAGTGGGTACGAAACGAAGCAAACGATCAAGACTAGTTTTCTCGAAATATGAAAGCAGATCCAATCATATTTTGATAAACAATTAAAACTAAATCATTAATCTTAATGAATGACAATTAAATCGTCACTTACAGCTGTAATATTAGTTGATCATTATTTGGCGCCAAAACGTCAAAATAAAACTGGTTCTCAAACAATCATATGAACGCAGGGCACCAGCTAACTTGACCCTTGCTTCCGGTTAACTGTCAGCTGCCTAAAAATGGAATATCCACTAATATCCCGTATACAGAAACTTGTTTTATATGAAACTAAAATGGTAATATGTTCCTTAATTGTAAAAACGCAATATATAGATATTTTCGATAGATTTTAGGTAAACGGTCATTCGTACTCAATTATGTTCGACCATGCGCACATTAGCAATATCCATTTCTATATAGCATGATTGAAATGTCAGTTTTCTGAGCTTTTTTTCTAATGCCGTTATGGGTTTATTGATAAAGGTTAAGAATTTTAACTATATAATAGAACAAGATTAGCTTTTCAGCGGTTAGAACATCACATGGGGACCTATGACATAGACCCAACAATCAATGCAATTTAATTAGATTGCACCCTAAGAAATATAAATCTCAACATAAACGGGAGATTATATTAATCACAGCGGCTTGTCTTGGAATTATTACAGTGGTATTAATTTATTAAAAATTAATTATACACTGTTCGACCTTGGTTTCAGAGATTCTACATAGTCGGTTCTAATCAGAAGGAAACAGAGTTCCGTGTGTTGAAGATAGACAGGACAGAAATGAAGGATCTTCATATACAAGATGACAAGGTAGTTCTAAAGCTTAATGCATTTCATCTACCCTAATCCGAGTCTTCTCTGGTGTAAATACGCTCTTTGATATTTTGATTTTTCGCTATTTACATCAGAGAGCGTTGCTCTTTGAAAAAATCAAGAAGTTCGCAACAAATTGTTGCGCATCGTTCACCGTCCGATCTTAAACGCTATCGTTAGAACCCCTGATGATATCGATAAATGAACCATTTATTGTTATGGCTGCTGAAAAAATTACGACCAAAAAGTATTTTCTAAAAGGTTAATAGGCAATGTTTTGCAACAACCCTCAACTGAGCAGCCTTTGTTTACCTTGACCTTCCATTCAAAACCAAAGGTTATACTCATCCAGCAGGCCGATTTGAAATGAAATTTTTGGTCAGGTATGACAAAAAATGATTTATTGATCTATAGATACCCTACAGTGTTTTACCGAGTGATTCGATATGATACACAAAAACAAAGCTTCAAGTTACTTGTAACGTTACCGAACTTTCCGCTGTTTTCAAAGAGCAACGCTCTCTGATGTAAATAAGCGAAAAATCAAAATATCAAAGAACGTATTTACATCAGAGAAGACTCGGATTACATCTACCCATGACCAGACGACACAATTTTGGACTGTTCCAATTTGAAAGGTGATGCAGCAGACAATTTCAAGTAAATGAAATTTAGAATTTTGGGGTCTCTTTTTGTAGAAAACATTTTGAAAAATTAAGAAATTGCTCGTGAAATTGCTGTTTTCCTTAGCCTTTATCTTGTGAGGCGTCAGAAAGCATCATGGGTTTGAAATCGTTAACCTAAGTGGGCGAGCAGCTGGAGCTCGGTAAGGGTGTTGTGGTAGTACTGGTTTGAGAAATAAGAGGAATCCATGGGTAGGTGCTCCAGCCGCCGCGATTTGACCCTGGCAGTTGAAAACGGCGTAAAACCCAAAAAAACTCAAACTCAGAAAGCATCACTGGGAATGGGTTAAATTTAATGCATTAATTAGCCTACAAATTCATATATCAATTTATAACAGGCCAGTAGGAACAACAGGGCTAGGAGACAGGCCAACCCCCACCGCCCCACCTCAAGTTGGACAGAATGCCAAATTTTCTTTATTTTACACTGAAATTTTAGGGAAAATCCAATATAGCTCCCCCCCCCCTTTATTCATGCTTCAGTCCCTCCAATATAAAATTGCTTCCTATGAGCCTGCATGATACGCAAAACTCTTTTTCAGAAATCATTTACAAACTTTTTCAATTTGCAACATAGTTGATGAGAATATTTCATGGTAAATCTATAGCTGAGCGGGATAGCACAGTCAGTAACATTGGAGACTATCAATCTGGGGGTCATGAGTTTGAACTCTGCCTTTACCAATAAATTCCTTTCTGACATTTGACAAAATTTAATGCCATTTGTCTCTCACCAATGGATGAATTGTTTATGAATCAGAATCTTATACTTTAGATGAGCAGCTGATGGCTTATTCAGATTGAATGTTGTGTTTGTACTGGAGAAAATGCCAGGAACACATCATGGTTAGGTGCAACAGCTGCCTCTATGTTGAAAATTGTTGAATATAGTGTGAAACCCCATTCAATCAATTATTCGTTCATTCATTCAATCAATCAATAAATCAATCAATCAATCATTTAATCAATCAATCATAATTATGCAGAACAATGAAAATATGTATGTAGGGAAATTGTTCTCCTTCAGTTTGAAATGTGAAAATAGGAAAATAGGCTCTAGTAGCTGTTTGGACTTCATAAGTTTTGAATGAAGTGTCTTGTGACAATATGCTTCTCTCGTTTTGACAATATGCTACTCTTGTTCAACCATTTTTTCCAGAATGGCAAAATGTTAGACTGTGCCAGTTGCAAAACTTACTACAGACAACAGAATGAATGTTGACAAAAAGGATTGTATGCTATTGTAATTTTGAAAATATCAAGACAACAGGAGAAAATGCTGGTTATTAGCATTTTCTTCCTTGTCTTAAAGCTACTATTTCCCAGATTTGGACCCAAAAATTGTCAAATACAAACGAAATGTACACTTTTTAAGCTTTATATGACCTGATTAAATGATTACGACAAACTATTGAAGCAACGACTCATTTTTTCGCAATTTGATACCAAATTCATGAAGCGATATCGAAAGTAGGTCAAAACAGTAGGACATGCGACTTTCTTAACTGACGTCACAACATACATGATGATGTCATATTGAAATTCAAGTATGAATCTCGTTTGAATCATGGTCCGCGCTGTATGCGCATGTGCAACAATTTCAAAATAATTCTAACCCCATCAGTGATGGGGTTGAATTTAGGTTTGGATTCTCCCTAAACTCAGCTATCTGTCTTGTAATTTCGGCTCATTCTCTGTCTGAATCGCATATTATTAACCATCCCGAGGTTGTCAACACAAAAGTTTTGCATATTTTTTCAAAAAAATTCATTTTTTGCAATTAGACCATCTGTTACCGTCGCCCTTTAAAGTTATCTTAAACCTTTAAGTTTTCTATTTAGGGACATAAAAACAAAAATTTGTCTGGGAGAGGTTTTTAAAAAAATATGTAATAATTCATTTTAGAGAGTTTACAACACAGTAGAAATACGCAACTTACTGACAATGCTGGAGTCTGGAAACAGAATGCCTAAAAACCAGAAATCTCAGACTGGGTTAACAAAAACCGTGTCAGCTTATGGAATTGCAGGTAATAAAGGCTTTCCCAAATATTGACCAGGGGTTTTTCTAGCCATTTTGGGAAACAGAATCTTGCCTAATTGGGAAATGTTTGAAGCGCAAAATAGCTCATTTTTGGCTAAAAAAGTAATCAAAACACTCATTTTTAGCTCCACTGGCCTTCAGGCCAGCGGGCTATTGTCATGGCGCTGTGTCCGTCGTGCGTCAGTCCGTCCGTCCGTCCGGTTGTCAACTTTTTCTTTAAAAATCTTCTCCTCAGAAACTACTGGATGGATTTCTATCAAACTTCACAGGAATGATCCTTAGGTGGTCCTCTATCAGATTCCTTCAATTAATTCTGATTGAACCAGAAAGTCTGGAGTTATCTGCCCTTGAATTAAAAAATGGCTGTTTTGACTTTGTTTTCACTCTAGCCACTACAAATATTGATCAATCAAGACAAAACTTGGTCAGAATGCTGTTGCTGATAAGATATTGCTTTAGTGCAATTCTCAGCTTGATCTGAATATTACGTCATGAGTTATGTGCCCTTGAAATTGGCAAAATTACCATTTTTTACCTTATTTTACTCAAACAACCATTAATATCCACCAATCAACATGAAACATTCATATTATCTTACTGGCCATAAGATCTTGCATGGGTATAATTTTCAGCTTCACAGGAATCTTAAGTCATGATTTATCTGCCCTTGAATTTGACCAAATTGCTGTTTTCTACTTTGATTTTACACTCTTTACATCCACAAATATTGAACAAGATGTAGGTGAAGTTAAGATCTTGCTTTAGTGTGATTCTCAGCTAGATAGGAATATAAAATCCTCAGTTATATGCCTTTCAATTTGACAAAATTGCTAATTGTGACTTTGTTAACACTTTTACAGCCAAACTCGTAAGACAAAGCTTGGTAATCAATAGATCTTATATGAATGTATTTTCAGCTTTCTATTTACTATTTATTTCTATTTATTTAGAGCAACAAGTATTGAATATCTAATCAAAACTTGGACTTAATTGATATTACAAGAAATTCAGGTTTGCCATTTGCATTAATTTTTGAATATGGTATTTCCCCAAATTTCCCCAAATCTATTTTTAGCTCAAAATCTATTTTTAGCTCAAAATTTATTTTTAGAAGTATGAAATATTTTGGACTAATCAATGATCTGTTAACCCTTTCCCAAATGGCAAAATTTTAGGGTGACCCATTTCAAAAACTGACACAAATGACAAAATGGAAGGTATTTAAGATAGAATTTGTGAAAAATATGACACAGAAAATATTGAGACAAAAGGAGAAACTGCTGGTTATCAGCAGTTTCTTCTTTTGTCTCAATGTTTTCCCAAGCATCTTCTATTAAGGACGTCAAAACCAGGTCTTGTTTGGGAAAGGGTTAATTTAGATCTGTTTGGAAGAAGTAAAATTTTAATAGCTAGTATCATCCTTAGCTGGAATGTTCTCAAATTGCCTTTTACCCTTTCTCAAATGGCAAACATTTAGTTTTACTTTCTTTGCTTCAAGAACCACACATTTTGAACAATCTAGTTTTGTATCTTTCTTTTTGCTCTATGAAACACAAGCATTGAACAATCTAATCAAAACTTGGATTAAATATTACATGAAATTCAGGCCTGTGGAGCGACTCAAGACCTTCAGGTCTTCTAGTTCAATTATAAATTAGGCATTTCATATAGTTTGGGAAAAAAGGAAGAAAATTTGCTTTGGGAACACAGCCTTTTGCCTTGGGAATGCCTCCGTTTTCAGGAGGCACAGAAAGCATAGGAAAACCCCTGTTGACTCATGGTGATTATCAGCATTTTCTCTTTCAATGTTTTCTTTTGCATTATTTGGAAATTTCTATGTAAGCTTAGCTAGTTGTCTGCAACTCTTTTCAAGTCAAACTAATGATAATCTAAAGTTACTCTGTTTAGTAAAGGGTTTTAAAACAAATCTGTGAGAGATTCAAATGCATTGATTTGCCAAACAAATGAATCAGCCTTGTATCTGTTACATTGTGTGACGCAGTGTTTTAGATCGGTTTTGCGATTTGAAATTAACCCATTACCAAACGACACAATTTTAGGTTGGCCCAAAGTGAAAGATCCTGCAGACGACAATTTTAATTGAATGAAATTTTAAATTTTTGTGTCTTTCTTGGTAGAAAACATTGTGGGAAATGAAGAAATTGCTTGTCACAAGCAATTTCTTCATTTTCCACATTGTTTTCCAAAGCCTTTATTTTGCAGGGTGTCAAAAGGCATCATTATGTGGGAATGGGTTTTAATCTGCTGAAAATATGAAAGACAAAATGTTGTACATTAAGAATTTGTCATTATTTACTGCAAGTTTGACTTGACTTAATGGAGGAAAGGGGAGCGATTCCGGTTGGCTGAGTATGATCTTATGCTGGGGATAAGGCAAAATTTCTCGACATAAATTCATGTAATTGCCTAGAATCTTTGCACTTGTATTTGGGGTATTAAAACAGGGTTAGAAACTAGCCCCAAAAACTCTTTACAAGCATTTCGGAAGACTTTTGTACTACATGGTTTGTATTTCTTACTCTACTCTATTTTGTGTGGCCATGGCGCAGTTGGTAGCGCATCTGCCTCTCATTCGAGAGGTCCCGGGTTCGATACCAGGCCGCAGCAAATACCCTTACTGACAAAAATGTCACCCATCAATTGTATTTGTTTGATATCGTGAACCTATGTGGGGGAGCAGCTGGAGGCTCAGTAAGGATGTTGTGGTAGTACTGGTATGAGAAATGCCAGGAATCCATGGTTAGGTGCTCCAGCTGCCGCGATATGACCTTAACGGCGTAAGACCCCAATAAATCAAATCAAATCTATTTTTGTGGCTAATCAGCCAGATGCAGTCCGGTGAGAGCTCTCGTTTTTCCTTAACCCTTTCCCAAACGACAAAATTTTAGGGTGGTCCAATTTGAAAAGAGCTGCAGACGGCAATATGGATGTAATTAAAGACAGGAGTTGCATTAAATATGACACAGAAAATATTGAGACAAAAGGAGAAACTGCTGGTTATCAGCAGTTTCTTCTTTTGACTCATTGTTAGCTCGACTCTTCGAAGAAAATGAGAGCTTATACTGTCACACGGGCGTCGGCATTGGCGTTGGCGTCGGCGTTGGCGTTGCAACAAAGGTTAAAGTTTTTTCAAACATCAATAACTTCCATACTATGAAAGGGATTCAACCCAAACTTGGAATACTTATTCACCATCACACCCTCTACCTTACTACCAGGGCCCATGACCCTGGCTCCACTATATTTGGAGTTATGCTCCCTTTATACTAAGCAACTTAGAAAGTCGAACACGCTGTCTTCGGACAGCTCTTGTTCCTTATCTAGACCTCTTATACATGTATATTCCAGGGTTTGTGAGATTCCTTGAGGGTTATTACATGATATTGATCACCAAGAGAAGGAAGATAGCCCTGATTGGAGGACACACCCTGTATAAGATAGAAGATACAAATATGATCTATATCCCAAATACACCACCTGTACATCCTGATGAACACAGGTATGATGCATTGTATTTGCTTGTAAATTATACCCATGCTTCAGAATAATTTTGTGTAAATTCCATTCAAAACATGTGATTTTCCATAATGGAGAAATAAAGTAATAATAATTGTGTGGTATCTGTCGTCAAGAGCTAGTGACTCAACTTCATGATGAAGAGGTTCCAAGTTCAATCCCAAGTAGCATCAAGGTTGATTTTGGTTTCTCATTGGCCGAAACACTCAGTGCATGTACCAGAAAATTGAATCAAGAGGGAATAGAATAGCCTTCTAGCTTTTGTTCCAGTAAGTGTAAAATGTATGTGTTAAACCATTTCCCTATCAACACCTGGTTTCAACATCACCAATAGAAAAGGCTTTGAGAAACATTTGAGTCAAAAGAAGAAAATATTGATAATCAGCATTTTCTTCTTTTGCCTTAAACTATATCATACACTAATCCGATCTTCATCTACACCTTTTTAGCTCCACTGGCCTTTCAGGCCAGCGAGCTATTGTCATGGCGGTGTGTCCGTCGTGCTTGCGTGCGTCCGTCCGTGCGTCCGTAAATTTTTTCTTTAAAAATCTTCTCCTCAGAAACTACTGGATGGATTTCAACCAAACTTCACAGGAATGATCATTGGGTGACCTTCTCTCAGATTCCTTCAAAGAATTTTGATTGAACAAGAATAGCCTTAGTTATCTGCCCTTGAATGTAAAAAAAGCTGGTTGTGACTTTACTCTAAAATCTACAAATACTAACCAATCAAGACAAAACTTGGACAGAATATACATAAGCATGATATCCTGCCTTGGTGTAATTTTAAGCTTGATCGGAATTTTACATCATGAGTTATGTGCCCTTGAATTTGACAAAATTGCCATTTTCGACTTTGTTTTCACTCTAACAACCATAATTGTTTACCAATCAAGATGATATTTGGACAGAATCTTGTTGACAACAAGATTTTGCTTAATTGTAATTTTCAGGATGATTGCATTGCTACAATCTGAGTTATGTGCCTTTGAAATTGACAAAATTTCAGTTTTCGACACTTTTCACTTTTGCGGCCACATAATATTGACTAATACTGACAAAATTTGGACAGACCATAAGATCTTGCTCAATTTTGATATTCAGCTTGATTGTTGTGGTGTTCAAGACATAAATTATCAGGTCAAAATCATAGTTTAAGATCAGAATGTCTCTTTATTTTCATGACCACCATGTTACATGCACAATCGCAACTTCTTGAACTAATTATCATAAAGAAAAACAACTCTTACTTAACTTTAAATTGCTCTTATCAAAAGTTACTTCCCTTAGTCTACCACAATAATAAACTCACATACTGATTTTTTTGCCCTTGAATTTGGCATAATGACAGTTTTCAACTTTATCATCATTCTAAAAATCCCCAAAATATTGGTCAATCTTTTACCTTCTTTTCGCTTTGACCACATGATTGCTTCTTTATACTTTTTATTTGCTCTAAGAACCACAAGTCTTGAGAAATCTAGATTTTCTTTGAACACATTGCTGTATTTTACTTTGTTGCTGCTCTAAGAATCACAAGAATTTAAAAATATATCAGTTTAAGCATTTAGATAAATTTGTCAATTTTTTTATAGTAAACCACAAGAAATTCAGGCCTGTGGAGCAACTCAAGACCTTCAGGTCTTTCTAGTTTCTCATATCCAGCAGCTTTCAAATTAGAAATGTTCAAAATTTGGTCATTCAAGAAAGTGTTAATGTGTTATAAATACAAGTTCTACAAATTGATTTTCTTTGTTTTCAGATATTCTAAGATATTCCAAAGTGTGGACTTGTCCAGCAATTTCTACTTCAGGTATACATATCTTGATAGTTTTCTAAATGACAAAACAATAGAGGCGCATTCTTTAGAGCGAGATTTCTTGAGATTTCTTAAGATGTTTTAGGAAAAAGCATTCTTCAGAGCAAGATTTTTAAGACGCTCATATGGGAGGAACCATCCTATACTGTGTACGGAATGCCTTGGTCAACTCTGTAGAATCAATATAAGAGAGAATTGACCGAGTTGCTCTGAATGCTCCATGGTACCATGGTAATTCCCCATACTTCATACAAATGATGTCATTTGTATGAAGTATGAAACATTTAGAGCGTCTCGGTTAGAATCTAGGTCTTAAAAAACGCCTTCTCTTAAACATAAGAAATCTTTAAAAATCTCGCTCTAAAGAATGCACCTTAGGTTGATCCTAATTTTAAGATCAGACCATCCTTGCCTCCATGACTTTATCTATAGATGGAATGAAAACATGCCTTATTAAACAAAAAACAAACAAAAATTGACACATTCCTTAAACCTTTTCCAAACGGCAAAATTTTTAGGGTGATCCACTTCAAAAACTGCTACAAATGACAAAATTGAGGTTAATTAAGATAGAATTTGTGTAAAATATGGCATAGAAAATATTGAGACAAAAGGTTAACAGCAGTTTCTTCTTTTGTTTCAATGTTTTCCCAAGCTGTTTCTATTAAGGAAGTCAAAACCAGGTCTTGTTTGGGAGAGGGTTAATACATTGATGTGTTTTGTTATACACATTGAATTTGTCAAATGAACCAAAAACTGTTTTCACAGAAGAGTATTCATTTTCCATCTCTGAAAAAACACACACTTTTTTTTCTTTTAAACAGTTTCAGCTATGATTTAACCCATACACTGCAGTACAACATGGCACCAACAAAAAATTCGGACATACCACAGCATGGAAATATGGAAGGTAAGAAAGAACAATGTAATCGTTAAAGTGACATTTCAGAATTTTTTGTCATAAATTTTACTTTTATTTTATATGAAAGAGCATATTTTCTTATGAAAATTCTGATTATTTCAAGCCAAAATATAGAACCGTTTACGAGAAATATATATTTTTGTGCTGAAATTAAACAAATTGTTGTGGACAACATTTAATATGTATATGGAATTTGTCGATTCTGTCTCAACTTCAAAGGCGTGTTTATCCCTCATCAGCAGCAACTTCAAAAAACCGATAGCATTTCTACCCATTAGAATAACCAATCTTGGAATCAAGGCATACTTTGAAAAATTGAAATTGGAATGAAATGTCCCTTTAAGGTAGATTACCAGTAATGAGGCCATTTTGAGATTCGTAAAACATCGGTTTTTTTTGAGTGGCGTCATTATGTATCCAAACTTATTTGGCACGGTTGTAAACTTTCTGCGGTAGAAAGTTCCACCACCGAATGTTTTTGGCGTCGCCCAAATAATTCCAACGTTGCGCTAATCTCATTAGGGATAGACTACCTTAAGTATAAGTTACGGTATATACTAGTCAATGGTTCTAACTGGCCATTTTAAAAACAAAGATATTTTTCTGTAATGATTGGATTTTTATAAAATTTGTTTTGCGAATTTTCAAGCAACTTTCTTGATGATTTTAGCCAAAGCATACCAGAGTTTTATGGAATATAAAGCGCAGTGTGAGCAAAGCTTAAAGGCTACCAAGCTCGACAGTTGATTTCACCGTATATTGGAAGAAAATCATTAAATTAACATGTTTTATAAAAGATCCGCCAAACTCGGTTGTTTTAAAAGTTTTGTTTGCTTTTCTTTACGTCATTACTTGGATGATTTTCGAAAAAATAAAGATCGGCAATTTCCGTAAAATCGCAACGGATTGACGTCATACAATGGCTTGACTCCGCCCCCAATCTAGAACATGAGGTGTCTGACAAAGATAAAGTGTGAGACTTTTCTGTCATATAGCAAAGTCTCAGTTTTTATCCATTTCTCGATCGTAAGAGTAATACAGACAAACTTTAAGCGTTCTTTGGCACATTTCTTCGCTCACTAACGACATATTCTTTGACTGTTTTTATATTTTTTCTAACATTTACTAAGGATGAATTCCGTGTTTTGAGTATCAATTGGTGAAGTCACTTTATGACAGAAAAGTCGGACATTTAACTTTTTCAGAAATCTCAGGCTTTCCGGGAAATGACCCATGACATCCCGTGTTTCCCACCATGACGTCATTCAGTGGCAGGTATGACGTCATAACTTCAAGTCGGAAGTTTAGCTTTTTTTCCTCGGTAAAGATCGGAAAAGACCAATATATCCAATTTAAAAGACGAAATAAAAACACTTCTAATGTTTGAAAATTGTAGAAACTTTGATATTTGGTTATTAGGAAGGTATTTTTTCGACACAAGAGTTTAATTTTGCCAATCAGCGGACACTTTAAGTCTTCTACTATAAATTCATGTAGAGCTTGAGATATAGTCAATATAGTAATTAAAAGGTCTCACAGGTCATTAGCTGCCACCTTTACTAAGAAGAAAATTGCACATGTTTTACAATTGTGTGCAGCATATTGTTCCAGAAAGAAAAGAAAGAGGGTATGTATGCTGTAAACGGTCCCTAGATGCAATTTCTAAAACATGTTTTTCTTGGAAAATGCTTTTACATGAACAAAGTGAATCAGCTGGTCAGACAGAAAATAGAAAGACACCAATGACAGTATATGGTGTAAAACCAGATAGAACGTTTGTGTGGAATAACCACTTACTGAAAATCTAAAATCAAAATCAAAATTTAAAATTTGTACAGAAACATTGAGACAAAAGGAGAAAATGCTGATTATCAGCATTTTCTTCTTTTGCCTGAATGTTTTCCTAAGCCTTTTCTGTTAAGGACGTCAATACCAGGTCATGTCTGGGAAAGGTTTAATATAACTTAACATTTCCAGAAGGACCAAATGAAGCACCAGGTCATACAGACAAGATAAACACACCATCTACTGTATATGGTGTAAGAATGAAACCAGCCAGAAAGTTTGTGTGGAATAATCACTTACTGAAGAACTTTGAAACATTTGTGGAAGAAGATGAGAAATGTGCCTAAATGCAACATTTAAAACATGTTTTTTTCTGGGAAAATGCTTTCAGATGGACCAAGTGAAGCTCCTGATCAGACATACAAGACAAAGTCATCAACTACAGTATATGGTGTAAGAATGAAACCAGCCAGAAAGTTTGTGTGGAACAACCACTAATTGAAAAACTAAAATTAAAAGTTAAAATTTGTAAATAATGTTTAACAAAAAACATTGAGACAAAAGGAGAAAATGCTGATTATCAGCATTTTCTTCTTATGCTTTAATGTTTTCCCAAGCTGTTTCCTTTAAGGACGTCAAAACCAGGCCTTGTCTGGGAAAGGTTTAATAAAAACTTAACCATTTTTAGAAGGACCAAGTGTAGCATCAGATCAGAGAGACAAAACAAAGACATCATCAACAGTATATGGTGTAAGAATGAAACCAGCCAGAAAGTTTTTCTGGAATAACCATTTACTGAAAAACTTTGAAACATTGGTGGAAGAAGATTGGATCCTGTAAATTTTTGGATAATGTTTAACAGAAAACATTGAGACAAAAGGAGAAAATGCTGATTATCAGCATTTTCTTCTTTTGTCTCAATGTTTTCCCAAGCCTTTTCTGTTAAGGACGTCAAAACCAGGCCAGGACCCGGTTTCTCGAAAAAACTTAAGTATGTTCTCTTGCTCAAATCTGAGCACCATGCTCAAATCGCACGAAATACATGTGAACTTCAATCGAAGACCCTTCAACGTTGGAGAGTATTCCTTTGAAGTTGAGCATGTTCTCATGAATGTATACTTAAGTTTTTTTCAAGAAATCGGGGCCTGGTCTGGGAAAGGTTTAGCATAACTTATCCATTTCTAGAGGGACCTATTGAAGCATCAGATCAGACATACAAAACAAAGACATCACCTACAGTATATGGTGTAAGAATGAAACCAGCCAGAAAGTTTGTGTGAAATAACCACTTACTGAAAAACTTCGAAACACTGGTGGAAGAGGATGATGCTGAAAAATGTGCTTAAATGCAACATCTATAACATGTTTTTCTTGGAAAATGCTTTCAGATGAACAAAGTGAATCAGCAGGTCAGACAAACAAAACAAAGACATCATCTACTGTATATGGAGTAAGGATGAAACCAGCCAGAAAGTTTGTCTGGAACAACCACTTACTGAAAAACTAAAATCAAAATTTAAAATTTGTAAATAATGTTTAACAGAAAACATTGAGGCAAAAGGAGAAAATGCTGATTATCAGCATTTTCTTCTTTTGCCTCAATGTTTTCCCCTCTGGTTTTCCCAAGCCTTTTCTGTAAAGGACGTCAAAACCAGGCCTGGTCTGGGAAAGGTTTAATATAACTTAACCATTTCCAGAAGGATCCAGTGTAGCACCTGATCAAACAAACAAAACAAAGACACCATCTACAGTATATGGTGTAAGAATTAAACCAGCCAGAAAGTTTGTCTGGAATAACCACTTACTGAAAAACTTTGAAACATTGGTGGAAGAAGATTGGATCCTGTAAATTTGTGAATAATGTTTAACAGAAAACATTGAGACAAAAGGAGAAAATGCTGATTATCAACATTTCCTTCTTTTGCCTCAATGTTTTCCCAAGCCTTTTCTGTTAAGGACGTCAAAACAGGGCCTTGTCTTGGAAATGTTTAATCCTTTCCCAAACTGAGAACATTTAGACTTTTCCCATTTCAAATCTCCTGCAGACAACAAAATGGATGTTAATCAAGGTTGGATTTGTGTAAAATATAGCTCAGAAAATATTGAGGCAAAAGGAGAAAATGCTAATTATCAGCATTTTCTTCTTTTGCCTCAATGTTTTCCCAAGCCTTTTCTGTTAAGGACGTCAAAACCAGGCCTTGTCTGGGTAAGGTTTAACCCTTTCCCAAACGGAGAACATTTAGATTTTTCCCATTTTAAATCTCCTGCAGACAACAAAATGGATGTTAATCAAGGTTGGATTTGTGCACAGTATAGCTCTGAAAATATTGAGGCAAAAGGAGAAAATGCTGATGATCAGCATTTTCTTCTTTTGCCTTAATGTTTTCCCAAGCCTTTTCTGTTATGGACATCAAAACCAGGCCTTGTCTTGGAAAGGTTTAATATAACTTAACCAATTCCAGAAGGACCAAGTGAAGCTCCTGATCAGACAGACAAAACAAAGACATCTACAGTATATGGTGTAAGAATTAAACCAGCCAGAAAGTTTGTCTGGAATAACCACTTACTGAAAAACTTCGAAACATTGGTGGAAGAGGATGATGCTGAAAAATGTGCCTAAATGCAACATTTAAAACATGTTTTTTCTTTAAAAATGCTTTCAGATGAACCAAGTGAAGCTCCTGATCAGACATACAAAACAAAGACATCATCTACAGTATATGGTGTAAGAATGAAACCAGCCAGAAAGTTTGTCTGGAATAATCACTTACTGAAAAACTTCGAAACATTGGTGGAAGAGGATTAATTTTGATCCTGTAAATTTGTGAATAATGTTTAACCCATTACCAAAATGCAAACTTTTAGACTCCTCCAAATTAAAAAATGTTGCAGATGACAATTAAAACTGAATGAAATTTTACGTTTTTTGGTCTTTTTGTGTAGAAAATATTGTAGGAAATGAGAAATTGCTTGTGAAAAGCAATTTCTTCATTTTCCACAATGTTTTCCAAAGCCATTATCTTGTGGGGAGTCAAAAAGAGCCACTGTGTGGTAATGGGTTAACAGAAAACATTGAGACAAAAGGAGAAAATGCTGATGATCAGCATTTTCTTCTTTTGCCTCAATGTTTTCCCAAGCCTTTTCTGTAAAGGGCGTCAAAACCAGGTCTTGTCTTTGAAAGGTTTAATCCTTTCCCAAACTGAGAACATTTAGACTTTTCCCATTTCAAATCTCCTGCAGACAGCAAAGTGGATGTTAATCAAGGTTGGATTTGTGTACAGTATAGCTCAGAAAATATTGAGGCAAAAGGAGAAAATGCTGATTATCAGCATTTACTTCTTTTGCCTCTATGTTTTCCCAAGCCTTTTCTGTTAAGGACATCAAAACCAGGCCTGGTCTGGGAAAGGTTTAATCCTTTCCCAAACGAAGAAAATTTAGACTTTTCCCATTTAAAATCTCCTACAGACAACAAAATAGATGTTAATCAAGGTTGGATTTGTGTACAGTATAGCTCAGAAAATATTGAGACATAAGGAGAAAATGCTGATTATCAGCATTTTCTTCTTTTGTCTCAATGTTTTCCCAAGCCTTTTCTTTTAGGATGTCAAAACCAGGCCATGTGTGGGAATGGGTTAATTAATATAACTGCCGTTTCCAGAAGGACCAAGTGTAACTCCAGATCAGAGAGGCAAGACGAAGTCATCATCTACAGTATATGGTGTAAGGATGAAGCCAGCCAGAAAGTTTGTGTGGAATGACCACTTACTGAAAAACTTTGAAACATTGGTGGAGGAAGATGAAGCTGAAAAATGTGCCTAAATGCAACATCTATAACATGTTTTTCTTGAAAAATGCTTTCAGATGGACCAAGTGAATCTCCTGATCAGACAAACAAAACAAAAACATCATCTACAGTATATGGTGTAAGGATGAAGCCAGCCAGAAAGTTTGTGTGGAATGACCACTTACTGAAAAACTTTGAAACATTGGTGGAGGAAGATGAAGCTGAAAAATGTGCCTAAATGCAACATCTAAAACATGTTTTTCTTGAAAAATGCTTACAGATGAGACAAGTGAAGTCCCAGGTCAGGCATACAAAACAAAGTCATCATCTACAGTATATGGTGTAAGAATGAAACCAGCCAGAAAGTTTGTCTGGAATAACCACTTACTGAAAAACTTCGAAACACTGGTGGAAGAAGATTGGGTCCTGTATGTGATTTATGGGTTTATTCAGCAGTCTAGTATCCTTTATGGGAAGTTTTGGTATATCAGTCATTTCATTATCATGCCCCCTTTCGAAGAAAATGGGGGTATATTGTTTTGCAAGTGTCGGTTAGTTGGTCGGTCCGTAGACCAAACCTTGTCCGGAGCATAACTCAAAAAGTATTAAAGGTAGAATCATACAACTAAATAGGTGGATAGATCTCATTATGGAAAGGTACAGTGCACAAGAACTGTAACTCTGCCGATCAAATTTTTGGAGTTATTGCCCTTTGTTAATTTTCAAACTTGATTCTTGTTCATAGCATATCTCAAAAAGTATGTAAGGTAGAATCATTAAACTTTACAGGTGGATAGATCTCATTATGGAGAGGTGCAGTGCACAAGAACCGTAACTCTGCCGATCAAACCGTTGGAGTTATTGCCCTTTGTTGATTTTCAAACTTGATTCTTGTCCTGAGCATAACTCAAAAAGTATGTAAGGTAGAATCATGAAACTTTACAGTTGGATAGATCTCATTATGGAGAAGTGCAATGCACAAGAACCGTAACTCTGCTGATCAAATTCTTGAAGTTATTGCCCTTTGTTGATTTTCAAACTTGATTCTTGTCCGGAGCATAACTCTAAAAGTATGTAAGCCTTTATATCTCACACATGGATACCTCCTATCAACATTGTTCACATTTGACCATGACCATGTGACCTTGACCTTGGAGTTTGACCTACTTTAAAAAAAATTAAACTGGGCCTATATCTCATTACCTATTAGACATACAGCATTGATATTTCACACATGGAAACCTCCTACCAAGGCCTATCACATATGACTATGACCTTGGACCTTGTGACCTTAACCTTGGACTTTGACCATTATCAAATGTAGGCCTTTGAGGCGGCATATATGTTTTACATTTCCTCTAATTTCTCAGCCTTTTAAATTATGTAAAGTATTCAGTATGTAGATTAATGTACATTAGCTTGTACTAAGGAGAGAAAGACAGGTAGATAGGTTGTAATGGAACCATTCTAAATGTACATAGAAAATACGAGAGGTGATCCAAAAGTTCGTACAATGGATAAATAAAACTTTACGTGTGTTGACTATCAAAACAAAAGTAATGCAGTCATCTAATGTGACATCTTTACGATAAATGTGGAAACTTTAGAAAGTGTACATATTACAGTTATTGTACAGTGATCAATTTTAGACAAAGACTATGCGCAGGGCGGGAGAGCAAGAACGTCAAAAGCTATGTCAATTTCATGCGATAACGAAACATTCTATTTAAAGTCCATAGTTACTCCCATACATTCCTATGCCCGAGATATAAATGTGCTGAAAGTGTTTGAATATAATATTAGAATAAAAATTTTGAACAATTCTCTATTTGGCTGTTTTGAAATCGATCTACTATCATAGAGGATCCTATCACTGTTTACCCTAATTCTGACGTTGTTAATCAGGTTTTGGACGATTGCGGGACTATCTTGGCATTCGTTATCCACTATTTAAGTCTGAATCTTGGGTGTCACTTGAACAGAACTTTTCTACAACACTATATTCTTGTTTTCTCCATCATTTCAAATGTCTGCGTTGGTGTATGACCAAGATCGTGGCAAAAATTTATGTCTGACTGATATTCAAAATTTGGTGCCAACTCGATATTGCTATCCAATTGTTTTGTTCTATATCATGAAAATGTAGTGTATTGGTAACAACTTTAACAACCATATATCAACTTCACGTCACGATGTCAAACTAGCGTAATAACAATTTGTGACCAAGAATACCCGCTGAAATTTAAGAAAACTTGATTTGTTTAATGACCATGTATCATTTTTTGACGCTCCTCCACCTAAGCATATATGCGTTTACAGCCGCTAGAAGTTATTTGGTAAACTTTTTAATTTTCATGCAGTCTGCAGATAATGAACTACAATATAACCAAACTATAGCCAGACCAAGCTAATAATATGAAAGTTATGGGTTCATTGTACGAACTTTTGGATCACCCCTTGAAACTGTGTTTTGAAATTTCAAAAAAAAGCATGCCATTGCAAAAAAAAAAAAATTGAATTTTATTAGATTTTATGAGATACTCTTCAAGCACACTATACAGATTAACAATATTATGTTCAACCTTGACATTGTCTCTAGATCTGTGTGTATATGGAAAGCCTATCTACATTACTCTGATTGCTAGAAGATCTAACCAGTTTGCAGGGACAAGGTTTCTTAAACGGGGAGTCAGTTCGGAGGTGAGAGTGATTCAAGTTAAACTTAACCAGTTCCCACATAATGTCGCTTTTTGATGCCCTACAAGATAAGAGCTTTGGAAAACATTGTAGAAAATAGGGGCGTACCTGGGGCCAAAATTGAATTACTCCCTTACCAAAAAGAAGCAGGGCCTGGGGGCGCAGACTCCCGGAGGGGGAAGGGGCAGAGTCCCTCTTCGGGGTATAGGGGGCGAAGCCCCCCCACCCCCCCCCCACCCCCCCCCCCCACCCCGTCAAAAATTGGAATATAAGAGAATCATAGACCACATCAGGGAGCATTTTAAAGTATTTTCCATGTTTTATCAACAATCATTTGAGCATAATCATGATTAGCCTACTGAAGTATATGTTACTTCAGTAGGCTAAGAACGACTTGAAATGAACATTTTACACTAAAAGAATCATTTTTCACATTCGAGGTACTCCCAGGGAGTATGGGAGTATGCCTGGGTACGCGCCTGGAAAATGAAAAATTTGCTTATGACAAGCAATTTCTTCGTTTCCTACAAGGTTTTCTAACCAAAAAGTCATAAAATTTTAAAATTTCACCACATTTAAAATGTCATCTGCAATTTCTTTCAAATTGGACATCTGGTTTTACCATCAGGTATAGTCCATGATAAATGACCTGGCAGAGCAACCCATGCTAATTGATAGAGATGCTCTGCCAGGTCATTTATCATAAGCTATAATGGGTTAAACCTATCACAATACAAGCCCTGCATGTTTCTTCATCACTGATGAGAAGGCCTTGGCAAGCTTAACCCTTTTCCAAACGACAAATTTTGGGATGTTCCAATTTTAAAGCTGCTGCAGATGACAAAAAGGTTGTTTTTAAAGAAGAAAATTAGATACAAAATACCCCAGAAAATATTGAGGCAAAAGGAGAAAATGCTGATTATCAGCATTTTCTTCTTTTGCCTCAATTTTTTCTCAAGCCTTTTTTAATAGGGAAGTCAAAACCAGGTCTTGTTTGGAAAAGGGTTAAGAAGAAAATTCTGAAAACAAGAGACTCCTTTTCTCACAATGCTTTTTGCCCCACGAAATTGAAATTTTATACTCAATAGGTAATCCTTGTCCTCTGCAAACTTTTTCAGTTAAAATCAATCTAAACTCTTGGTTGTTTGGAAAGAGTCCATTCTGCCATTCTCAAATTATTCCTGGTTTTGCAGTTAAGATTCTCTTCTTTGGCAGAGTCATTAATCTGTTTTCAAAGGATGATGCTTTTTGATGTCCCACATGATAAGACCAGGTCCATAAGAAGCAATTCTATATTGGGGAGGAGGGGGACTCAAGCCCCTGCCCATGGCCAGTGTCTGAATATTGGAGGAGTTAAATTGGATTTAACCCAAATTTTCAGTGTAAAATAAGAACAAATCTGTATTTTTGGCCAACTTTTTTTTTTTTTTTTTTTTTTTTTTTTTTTGGGGGGGGGGGGGGGGGGGGCTTAAATCCATCCAAAGGCACCTGGAGGGCCCTCCCCCTGTTCCTAAGGGCCGGATAGGCTTTGGACAGCAATGTGGGAAACAAAGACACTGATTTTGTCAAATTTGTTCACAGGGAGCTGTAGCCAATGAGGTAGAAACAGAGCAGATAGTCCACGATGCTTCCTTGACTTGTCTGGAGAAAACCAGGGTGTCTTCCTTTGTGCAGATGCGGGGGTCTATCCCAGTCTATTGGTCACAGGATATATCCAAAATGGTCCCAAAACCACCAATTGCAAGTAAGTTTTAACCCAGTACCAGTGTGCAAAATTTTAGACTTGTCCAAATTCAAAGATATTGCAGACAACAATTTCAAATGAAACTAACGGTCATGACATAAACATTGTTTTCAGTGTTCCTGGGACATTGACGTTTCCGCACATTATCAAATGTCATGTAAAGCTTTCTAAAATAACCTTACTTCAGACTTGGGCCAAACCAGCTGCCTTCCAACCTGTAACATTGTCTGCATAAGAAGGGTCTTCTTTAGAAAATGATTTTTATGCCCCCTTATCAACATATCATGGGCATATTGTTTCACTCATGTCTGTCTGTCCATCCATCTGTCTGTCTGAAAACTTAACATTTTGCCTTTTCTCCAAAACACATCATTTAATTTTTTGACAGGCCTACTTTCATATCATTTTCTTTTAGTTGATCAGCGAGACCCCTACTTCAACATGGCTGGGTTACATTTTAACCAGTGTCTGAGGAGATATGGTGCTCCTATTATATTGCTCAACCTCATAAAGGTATGTGATATTTCATTGGTTATGTTTGAAAATGTCCTAACTACAGACTCAATAAGATGAATTACTTTAGAAATCACAAATTGTATCAAAGACTGCAGTAAATTGATACCTGCATAGGAAAAGAACTACTGATTATTCAAAGATGGAAATTTTTATGTTTTTATGCTCCCCGAAGGGAGAGCATATAGTCGCCGCTTTGTCCGTCCGTCCGTCCTGTCCGTCTGTCATTCTGTCCGTCCGTCCGAAGTGATTTCTCCATAACCCTTGGGCCAAATCAAATGAAACTTACCATGTGAACTCCCTATGACATAATGCCGATGTACTTTTCCCGGTTTTTGGATTTGAGGCCTCATCATGGGAAAAGGAGACTTACGGTAAAATACAGTTTTTCTCTAATTTCTCCTAGTCTAATGGTCAGAATTTGATGAAATTTCATATTTAAGTAGCAAATCAGATGCCCTTGACAATAAACTATTTAAAATTTGCGTATAAAATATATGTCATGGAAAAAGGGGGCTTAACATTTGTTAGCTTAATATTAGCTCTGCACAGCATACATTTATTGTGACAATGCCTTATTCGGGGAGCATTGTCCGTCTCTGACGGCTCTTGTATTAAAAATTGAATATTTATTCATGGCTTATGAAACATTTGCAGGTGATTTTGTGATGAACAAAAGACTTCGCAGAGTAGAAGAAATGGCTGTTCATTGTTGAATTTGTATTTACTGATACTTTGACTTCATAGCTTGCTCTTCATGATTTAAGATTATTTTGAGTCATTGTCATGACTTTCTTTTTATTACCAAATGATTTCATTCACAGAGAAGAGAAAAGAGACCTCAAGAAAGTATTTTGTGTGAAGAATTCAAGAATTGTAAAGCTTTTTTGAACCAGTTTTTACCACCAGATAAAAATATTCTCTATATAGGATTTGATATGGCTCATTATACAAAAAGGTAATTATACTATTATAACTCACAATAAATTGCCTTGCCGAGCATCTCTAGCTAATAGCTAGAGATGCTTGGCAAGACCATTTATTGTGATATATAAATATTGTTACACTTCATTTATTTTTACTGATGAATATACTGTCGAAACTCGTTGTGTCGACTTTTGTGGGCCGCTGAAAATACTTCGACTTATCCGAAGTTGGACACAAACACCAGCCATCAAAAACCTAAAGTTTCCCCGTGAGTCTTCGGCGGAAGTCAAGGTATATGGCTAATACGACGATCTGAATAACTCTTCAGGAATGAGGGGTCGTATTTCCTGTGTACATGTAATTATTGTATGATGTTTGAATATTTTAAATAAATGAAAACGAAAGCTCAAGATTACCCCTGTTGTTGGCAAAATTTGGGTAAAAAGCGTCGTCTGCAAACAGCCTTTCTTTCTCGTGTATTTTTCACGGTTCATGCAATCTCACAGTGAACTGACAGCAGAATGCGATCAGCCCAGTTTTCACACCTTTCGATTTAGATTTTAATCCCTATTGTTCGAAAATGTGTTCATCGCGTTAATTGGGGGTTTGCCAGCATAGACAAAGTGACTTTGCTAATCAATTAACAAGCTGGATAGGTAATTTTAAGGTGAATCTTTTTTATCGACTGGCAAAAAAATCGACTCATCCAAAGTTGATGATTTTCCCAACTCGACATAAACATCAAAATTTATATGAAACAAAGAAGGGACAAAGCTGGGACTTCGAAAACACTTCGACTTATCTGGAATATCGACTCATTCGATGTCGACACAACGAGTTTCGACTAATTGATGTTTCTAAGGCAAGAGAACTCAGTCTGTAACCTTTGAATCTATCACTGTAAAGCTATTCTGAACCAGTGTACACCTCCAGGTAAAATTACCCTGTATATAGGATTTAATATGGCTCATTATAAAACCAAAAGGTAAGAATGTATATCAACCCTTAGATTTGATTATCTTTTTTGATTAATGACAATCTATGTAAATTAATATTGATTGATTGATATATGAAATAATCCAAGGCTTCAATTTAGAAAGAAACTCATCCCTGCACAGAAACACACCTGCCAGTAATACTAAAAAGATGAATTTTAGCAGATTAACTTCAAGGAGGTCAAACCTCATAACTACAGCTTAAAAAGGCTGGAGTTACAAGGCTTTAATTTCCCAAATTTTGCTTCGGAAAACACTGTAGAAAATTAAGAAATTGCTTGTTACAAGCAATTTCTTCATTTCCTTCAAAGTGTCCTTCTCAGATAGAAAAAAAAAATGAAAAAAAATCATTCTCTTGACATTGTGGTAAACATCACCTTTGACTTTGGATCAGGTTAAAATTTTACTGTCTCATAATGGGTTAAAAAATGATAGATAATTTTGTATCCTACAAGTGAAAATTAAGGCCTATCTATGCATATTTATGGACACTGTATTCTGTTTTCAGTAAAAGTAACAGTGTACTAGACAGACTAGCCAAAATATCGAGAAACTGTGTGAAACAATCAGGCTTCTTTTTCCACTATACAAATCTGAAACCTGACTTCTGGGAACAGGAGCAGTGAGTCCTTTATACTCTTTTACTATGTCTTTATCAGTCGAGATGTCGTAAAAATTTTATTTTTCCATTCCCGCATAATGACACTTTTTGACGCCTGATAAGAAAAGACTTTGGAAAACATTTTGGAAAATGAAGAAATTGCTTGTGACCAAGCAATTTCTTCATTTTCCACATTGTTTTCTACCCAAAAACACCAAACAGGTAAGATTTCGTGAACTTGAAATTGTCGTCTGCATGATGAATTTAGCCAAGATATGGAGAAACTGTGTTAAACAATAAAGCTTCTTTTTCCACTATTCTAACCTGAAACCTGACTTCTGGGAACAAGAACAGTGAGTACTTTATTCCTTTCCCAAACAACAAAATTTAGGGCTGATCCATTTTGAAAGCAGCTGCGGATGACAAAATGCATTTTTTGAAGATAACATATGTGTACAATTTAGCTCAGAAAATATTGAGGGAAAAGAAGAAAATGCTGATCATCAGCATTTTCTTCTTTTGCCTCAATGTTTTCCCATGCCATTTCTCTAAGGGACGTCAAAACCAGATCTTGTTTGGGAAAGGGTTAACAACCTCTTATTATGGTATTACGATGAGTACAGATGTCTTAAAGTTCTATTAGTCCATTCCCACATAATAATGCCTTTAGATGCCTAATAAGATAAAGGCTTTGGAAAACATTTTGGAAAACGAAGAAATTGCTTGTAACAAGCAATTTCTTCATTTTCCAGCAATGTTTTCTACCGCAAAACACCAAAAGGTAAGATTTTGTGCACTTGAAATTGTCGTCTGCATCATCTATAAATTAAGCCCAAATATCCAGAAACTGTGAAACAATCAGGCTTCTTTTTGCACTATACCAACCTGAAACCTGACTTCTGGGAACAGGAACAGTGAGTACTTTAATCCTTTCCCAAACAACAAAATTTAAGGCTGATCCATTTTGAAAGCAGCTGCAAATGACAAAATGCATTTTTTGAAGATAACATGTGTACAATTTAGCTCAGAAAATATTGAGAGAAAAGAAGAAAATGCTGATCATCAGCATTTTCTTCTTTTGCCTCAATGTCTTCCCAAGCCATTTCTCTAAGGGACGTCAAAATCAGATCTTGTTTGGGAAAGGGTTAACAACCTCTTATTATGATATTACGATGAGTACAGATATCTTAACCCTTTCCCAAACGGCAAAAATTTGGAGTTGTCCATTTGAAAAGCTGCTTTAGCCAACATTATTGATGTAAATAAAGATATGATTTGTATGCAATATAGCCTAGAAAATATTGAGACAAAAGGAGAAACTGCTGGTTATCAGCAGTTTCTTCTTTTGTGTCAATGTTTTCCCAAGACATTTCTACTAGGGACGTCAAAACCAGGTCTTGTTTGGGAAAGGGTTAAAGTTTTATCAGTCCATTCCCACATAATGACGCCTTTTGAAGTTTAATAAGAAAAGGCTTAGGAAAACATGGAAAATGGAGAAATTGCTTGTGACAAGCAATTTCTTCATTTTCCACAATGTTTCCTACCTAAAAACACCCAGAATTAATATTTCATGCACTTGAAATTGTCGTCTGCAATATCTTTGATTTTAGACCTGTCTAAAATTTTGCCATTTGGTAATGAGTTCAGCTGATTTAAAGAAAGTAATGATAACCACATTCCAAGGAATAAATCTTACTTTTTCCTTGTTTGTCGGGTAGTTCATCTATATTCAATCAAATTATTTCTGATGGAAGACTTTAGTATATAATATTTAATACAAAAAGTCTTGACTTTAGTATATAATATTTAATATAAAAAGTCTTCTTCTCATGAACTGGCTGTTCATGAGGAACTACGCCAAAAATTAATGTTTTACTTTTTCGGCTTATTAAGAACCTTTTAACGGATTTCAACTAAACTGGGCAGGATGCATCCCTGTAGGAATGCCCTTCATATTTATATATGAAGTTGCATATTGTATAATAATACCTTATCTGTAAATTCATGCTTTTTTTAGGTCACCTGACCGAAGGTCATGGTGACCTATTGCGACCGTGTTTCGTCCGTCGTCGTGCGTCGTCCGTCGTGCGTCATGCGTTAACTTTTAACATTTTTGACTTCTTTTTGAGAACCATTGGACGGATTACAACCAAACTTGGCAGGGAGCATCCCCATGGGAAGCCGCTTCAGATTTGTACGAATCATGGAGTTATCTCCCTTTGGGGCCCCATAAGGGGCCAAAAAGGGGTTAAATAGGGTACATCTTAAAAAATCTTTTTATCATGAACCGACTGTTGGATTGGATTCATATTTGGTATTTAGAGTCTTTAGGGCAAGGACAACAAAGTTTGTACAAGAGGAAAAAATCCGTCTAGAAATGGCCGTGCTGGGGAGGGGGGATGGGAGGGGGGGTTGCGTTATTAGTTAACTTAACATTTTTGACTTCTTCTTGAGAACCATTTGACGGATTACAACCAAACATGGCAGGAAGCATCCTAATAGGAAGCCGCTTCAGATTTTGTACAAATCATGGAGTTCCCAAACAAGACCTGGTTTTGACGTCCCCTAATAGGATAGGTTTGGGAAAACATTGAGGCAAAAGAAGAAACTGCTGATAACCAGCAGTTTCTCCTTTTGTCTCAATATTTTCTATGCCATATTTAACACATATCCTATCTTTAATAACACGCATTTTGCCATTTGTGGCAGTTTTAGAAGTGGATCACCCTAAAATTTTGTTGTTCGGGAAAGGGTTAAGGGTCCCATAAAGGGCCAAAAAGGGGGTAAATAGAGTACATCTTAAAAAATCTTCTACTCGTGAACCGGCTGTTGCATTGGATACACATTGGGAAGTTAAAGTCTTTAGGACAAGGACTACAAAGTTTGTACAAGAGAAAAATATCCGTCAATAAATGGCCGTGCTGGGGATGGGAATTGGGAGGGGTTCGCGTTATTACTTAACTTTGAACATTTTCTATTTCTTTTTGAGAACCATTGGACAGATTTCTACCAAACTTTGCAGGAAGCATCCCAATGGGAAGCCGCTTCAGATTTTTACAAATCATGGAGTTATTTCCCTTTGGGGCCCAGAAAGGGGCCAAAAGGGGGTAAATAGGGTACATATTAAGAAATGTTCTATTGTTGGATTAAATTCACATTTGGTATTTGAGTCTTTAAATAAGTTTGTAAAATAGAAAAAAAGACTGCCAAGAAATGGTGGTGTTGGGGGGTTGCGTTATTAGTTAACTTTTAACATTTTCCTTAACTGTTTCTGCTCATTTGATTCAGGTGACCGATAAGGCCCTCTGGGCCTCTTGTTCTGCTCTTTGGATTCACAGGACTGATTAGGCCCTCTGTGCCTCTTGTTGCTTGCAGTACAGTCTTATTCTTCTGCAACAGCTTTCAATTGCAACTAGTCCCATATTCTGTTGATTAGAAAAGGTTGAAAACAAACCAGTCATTTACTTGTCTCTTTCAGGTTTGAAGGTGTACTAGGATACAAAACAAAAACTGGCTGCAGACAGACAGGTGTTGTTCGGACCAACTGTGTAGATTGTTTGGACAGAACCAACACAGCACAATTTGCTGTCAGTAAATGTGCTCTAGCATATCAGGTAAATAGCAAATCACAAATCGTCAGTGTAAATGAAAAACCTCGTATATCGATTCTGGCGATTTTCAAAGTACAGACTTCTGTGCCCAGTTAAAGACAATTCTTGCAGGTTTTGAGATATTTTAACTGACCAGTATACTGACAAGCCATTTGTGAACAATATGTCAAAAATTCAAGTAAAACATTTCAGTTTGGGAAAAGTTATTGCGCCTTTTTTCCTCCCATTTAAAATTTCCAAAAACGAGATACGAGGTTTTGCATTTACAACGACGAAATGGTTTCATTGAGTTATTAGTAGGGTAAAATTCTATGTGGAAAGAAATACAGGTATAATTGTTTCAAGAATATTTATTGTTCATTGTTTACTAAAGCTGAAACTTGCTAAAAACCTACAACAGGAAATCAATTTGAATGTTAATGTTCTGACTAAAAAGGGATAGATATTCTGAACCCTTAGAATATGAACAAGTAGTACTTGTTCTATTGTTTTCAGAATCCCTTCCCACATGATATTGCTTTGGAAAACATTGTGGAAAATGAAGAAATTGCATGTCATAAGCAATTTCTTCATCATCCACAATGTTTTTTAACCCAAAATGCAAATATTTTTTAAAATTTTGCCAACAATTATAGTCTGCAACTTCTTTCAAATTGGAACAGTCCAGAATTTTGCTGTCTGGTATTTGGTTATTTCTATATTTCAGTTGTGTGCTCTTGGCGTGCTGGACACCCCTGACCTAGCATTTGATACAGATTGTTTAAAGTAAGAATCTCTTGATCTGTTTTTAGCTCACCTGAGCACAAAGTGCTCAAGGTGAGCTATTGTGATCACTTTTTGTCCGTCGTCCGTCTGTCCGTCTGTCCGTCCGTCCGTCCGTCTGTCCGTCCACAATTTCGTGTTTACACTCTAGCATCTACAAATATAAGCCAATCTTGACCAAACTTGGTCAAAACATGTATGGCCATAAGATCTCGGATGAGTTTGATTATGGGTCAGATCGAACCAGAAAGTCAGGAGTTATCTGCCCTTGAATGCGAAAAATACCTAGTTTTGACATTGTTTACACTCTAGCATCTACAATTATTGATCAATCAAGACAAATCTTGGACATATTGTTGCAGACTATAAGATCTCAGATGAGTTCGATTTTCAGTCTGATCTGACCAGAAAGACGAGAGTTATGTTCCCTTGAATTTGACAAAATTGCCATTTTCGGCTGTTTTTGACCTTGTTTACTCTCTAGAATCTACAATTATTCATCAATCAAGACAAAACTTGGACACAATATTTGGGACCATGAGACCTCGGATGACTTTGAATTTCAGCCTGATCTTACATCAAAGTCGAGAGTTATGTGCCCTTGAATTTAATAAAATTGCTGTTTTTGACTGTTTTCGACCTTATTTACACTCTAGAATCTACAATTTTTTCCCAATCAAGACAAATTTTGGACAAAATATTGGAGACCATAAGATCTCAAATGAGTTTGATTTTCAGTCGGATCTGACCAGAAAAATGAGAGTTATGTGCCCTTTAATTTGATAAAATTGCCATTTTCGGCTGTTTTTGACACAGTTTACACTCTAGAATCTACAATTATTTATCAATTAAGACAAAACTTGGACACAATGTTTGAGACCATAAGATCTTGGATGAGTTTGATTTTCAGTCCCATCTGATTAAAAAGTCGAGAGTTATGTGCCCTTGAATTAGACAAAATTGCTGTTTTCGGCTGTTTTCGAACTTGTTTACACACTAGAATCTACAATTATTGACCAATCAAGACAAATCTTGGACACAATGTTTGGTATCATAAGATCTCGGGTGAGTTTGAATTTCAGCCTGATCTTACCACAAAGTCGAGAGTTATGTGCCCTTGAATTTGATAAAATTGCCGTTTTTGACTGTTTTCGACCTTGTTTATACTCTACAGAGTGTCCAAAAAAAACTGGAACCCATTTTTGAAAGTACATTTCTCATGTGTCAATTAATACTTCTCAACCAAATTTACATATGCAATAGCTACGACAGTTTTCTATTAGCAGTTAAAATTTGGTTGAAAAATAATGATTAGTTTTGAACATATTGACATTCAAATGAATATACCCGGAAAACCATTTTAACACGATATCGATCTTTTCGTTTTGCAGCGCGCGTCTACAATCATTGAACAAATTGACGCTATATGTATTCAATACAATACAAAAATTATTTTGAAACATTGTATTCATAATAGTGTATTTTCTTTTCATATTTTTTGCTAATAAATTAACTGTTAATGCTGCGAGCAGCGATGTAACTAAAATGAATACAAACAAATTATCCAAGTGCATCACAGACTCATGGATAATAATCATAGGCACTTATTTCATTTCTGACCAACATGCCGGTCACCGCTCAATTGAAAAGTATTACACTGACACTGACCTTTATGCAAAACACAAATAACAAATAATACAAAATTACCCAAAAAGAATTAAATCATAATCCACAGAAATGTATACTATGCAAGAAAATTAAGACTGGACTAATTTTAGGAAACATGTCAAGCTTGTAATTTATGAAAATAAAAGTTAAAACTGCGCCATGTGAAATGAATCACATAATAATTTGAAATTAATTCAAACAACCACCCTATGGACTCAATTTGAAGGTACACAACGTGTACCTATTAAATTTTGAGAAAATCGGTACATACATGTACAACAGTATAGAATTCAACAGCTGACCGAAAGTGCGCTTTCACGAACAAACAAGACGCAAAAATCAATATCATGTCAGATCGGTTTTTAGCTCACCTGAGCACAAAGTGCTCAAGGTGAGCTATTGTGATCGCTTTTTGTCCGTCGTCCGTCTGTCCGTCCGTCCGTCTGTTCGTCTGTCCGTCCACAATTTGGTGTTTACGCTCTAGCATCCACAAATATTAATCAATCTTGATCAAACTTAGTCAAAACAAGTATGGTCATAAGTTCTCGGATGAGTTCGATTATGGGCCAGATCGGACCAGAATGTGCTGAGTTATCTGCCCTTGAATGTCCAAAAAAGCCGTTTTTGACTTTGTTTACATTCTAGCATCTACAATTATTGATCAATCAAAACAAAACTTGGAGACAATGTTGGAGACCATAAGATCTCGGATGAGTTTGGTTTTCAGTATGATCTGATCAGAAAGTCCAGAGTTATGTGCCCTTGAATTTGACAAAATTGCCATATTCGGCTGGTTTTGACCTTGTTAACACTATAGAATCTACAATTATTGATCAATCAAGACAAAACTAAGATATAATGTTTGGGACCATAAGATCTTGGATGAGTTCCATTTTCAGTCTGATCTGATCAGAAAGACCAGAGTTACGTGCCCTTGAATTTGACAAAATTGTCATTTTCGGCTGTTTTCGACCTTGTTTACACTCTAGAATCTACAATTATATATCAATCAATACAAAACTTGGACACAATGTTGGGGACCATAACATCTCGGATGAGTTCGATTTTCTATTTGATCTGATGAGAAAGTCAAGAGTTACGTGCCCTTGAAAATTGCCATTTTCGGCTGTTTTCATCCTTGTTTACACTCTAGAATCTACAATTATCAATCAATGAAAACAAAACTTGGACACAATGTTGGGGACCATAAGATCTCGGATGAGCTTGATTTTCAGTTTGATCTGATCAGAGAGTCCAGAGTTATGTGCCCCTGAATTTGACGATATTGCCATTTTCGGCTGTTTTCGACCTTGTTTACACTCTAGAATCTACAATTATCAATCAATCAAGACAAAGCTTGGACACAATGTTTGGGACCATAAGATCTCTGTTCAGGATGATTTCCAGTCTGATCTGATCAGAAAATCGAGAGTTGCGTGCCCTTGAATTTGACAAAATTGCTGTTTTTGGCTGTTTTCGACCTTGTTTACACTCTAGAATCTACAATTATTGACCAATCAAGACAAATCTTGGACACATTCTTGGGGACCATAAGATCTTGGATGAGTTGGATTTTCAAATGGATCTGATCAGAAAGTCGAGAGTTATGTGCCCTTGAATTTGATAAAATGCTGTTTTCGGCGGTTATCGACCTTGTTTATACTCTAGAATCTACAATTATTTATCATTCAAAGCAAAACTTTGAAACAATGTTGGGCACCGTTACATCTCGGATGAGTTTGATTTTCACAATGTTATTGATCATAAGTTCGTTTTCAGTGTTAAAGTCATAAATATCAATTGAATTGAACAAAAATGTTGCTCATATCATTTTGGTTCAGGTGAGCGATATAGGACCATCATGGTCCTCTTGTTTCTATTTATGTTTCATCCCAAAACTTTGCTTATTCTTTTGTTACAATATTAATATCATCCTCTAGGTAAATATTCATTACACTGATATTTAGTTTTGTTGAAGTTTTACTGTTTTCATCCTAGACATTCTTGGTAAAAAAGTTCAATGTGCATTTTTAATCAATCTGTAATATTGTACCTCTTATTAAATTGGGTGAATGTTATGATAACTTGATTACACATACATTTCTATGACCAGGGTTCTTGAGGAGCTTTACGAAGATCAAGGTGACACGATAGCTTTACAATATGGCGGATCCCAGCTCGTACACAGAATAGAGGGGTACAGAAAGATAGCTCCGTGGAAGTCACATTCTAGAGATGTCCTTCAAACCATCTCACGTTACTATAGCAACACTTTCTCAGGTAATTACAGTAATATGAAAATATTTCTGTGGATGTAATATTCAATAATATTTTCTGTGGTATTAATTTGAGAAAGAATATTGTTTACAACAAGAGTGCCATGGTCACAATATATGCCGCCCCAGAGACTAAGTTTTAAGGGGGCATAACTCAGGCAAAAATCAATGAACCATAAAATCCTTCCTTCCTGCACATCTACCAATTGAGGTAATAACATCCACCAAGTTTCAAAAGCCAGAAACTTAGGAGGAGTTGCGCTGACAAGAAAAGTGGACAGACAGACGGAGAAGATGATGCCAATATACGCCGGAGGCGTATAAAAACTATGTAATGTGAAAACTTTGTGAAATATAGAAATTTTAGTTTCTTTCAATCAATTAATTAAGCTGATATATCCCACTTTAGACAATTATTGTCTATGTAGATAGAGTAGATAAGCTAATATGACCTAGAGAATTTATTGAAGAACAACAATCATATCTGTGCAAGCTGATTTGGAATGAAAATGTTTGTCAAAAAAAAACATGGTCCACTTTCCATATGTTTTACATATGAGCCAGGATCTGGAAAAACGTCTCTTAAAGCTTTTGAGCCCAACATAGATCCAGATCAGCCTGTGCATACGCACAGTCTGATCAGGATCCACGTTGTTCTCTAATAGCTTCTTAGTGACCTGTAGTAACTTAAAGAGAGCAGCATGGATGCATATTGGACAGCATTTGACAACAGACTGATCTTGAAACTCAATTTTCAAAAATGCTTTAAGGGACGTTTTTCCAGATCCCGGCTCATATGTATTTCAGACTTAGAGAAGCAGCAAGCCACCAATGTATTTCTAGGATTATTTACACCCAACGAACGTGAACCCAATATATGGGACCTGCCTACTGACTTCTATCTTCACAACAGAGGGGCTATGGGTAAAATTATACCTAGAAGAAGGTTAGTTTTGCTTTGAAATATTTGCTAAACAATCCCTATTCTTGAAACTTTTTTAAGAGAAATTCATGGAATATGTGGAGAGAAGCAAAGAAAAAGTAAAGTAAATTACCAACATTTGCTTAATTTCTCTTCATGATGTTAGGCTAAGATGTTTAAAACAAAAAATAAAAGAACAAGTTATTTGTACAAAATTCATGTACATATTTTTAAATAAAAATGGGGCTTTCTCATATCGTCACTATCCAACAAAAACCTCGTAGCTGCAGCTTGTTTTAAGCTGCATTTACGAGGTTTTTGTTAAAAAAGCAGTGATATGACGTTGATGCCTTTTGGAGAAAAAAAAGTTTGTGAATTGCATATATGTAAAATTGCGAGAAATACACTGTTCCCATTTTCTTACAGTTATACTAACTGGTGTGAACCTTGTGTGTTTGATTATCTGCCCTTGCCGTATGATGAAGGTAATGTATAATGTGTTAATCACTTAAGCCATTCCCATACATTAACTCTTTTTGACTCCCCAAAAGAAATAAGCTTTGGATAACATAGTGGAAAATGAAGAAATTGCTTGTAACAAGCAATTTCTTCATTTTCCACTATGTTTTCTATCCCAATAGACAGAACAAAATGTAAAATTCATTCATATGAAATTATCATCTGCTGTGCAACATCTTTGAATTTGAACCAGTCTAAAATTTTGTGGTTTGGTAATGGATTAAAGATATGCTTATGATATGCCTTGCCTTTAGTATGTCCACAGGATAGGTCTATTTCTTCTGAGTTTTTTTCTTGGAATCATAGCATATAGGAAACACTATTTATACAAGAATCACTAAAGGTCAGTCAGTTTACTCGGACAGTCATAAATTCATTATGCTGTAATCTTCTTGATGTAGAAATTGAAAACTATGAGACTAAAGAAAATAGTGTTGTTCATAAGCATTATCATGGTCTCTGAAAAAATTTCGGGGGAGCATATAGTTGCCACACTGTCTGTCTGTCCGTCTTTCTGTCTGTCTGACCTTCTTTCTGTCCATCCATCCACAGCCAGAACTCAGCAACCCCTGGACCAAATTCAATTAAACTTCACATGTGAACTCCCTTGGATAATTCCCAGAGACCCCTTTCTCTGTTTCTTAGTTTGCATCTCTGAAAAGGGGGCCTTAATGTAGAAATTAGTTTTTTTCTAATTTCTCTTCATCAAATGGGCAGAATGTAATGAAATTTTGTAATTAAGTGATAAATGAGATGTTTTCGACCATATTTTATTGATAATGTATGTATAAAAAATCTGTCATGGGAAAAGGGGGCTTATTGTATGATAACTTTCTTTGTGACAAACACTTATTGGGGGAGCATAACCTGTCTATGATTTCCCTTATTTTACCTAGTTTCCCACTATGTTTCTTACTATATAAAGAAATGATGGCAATGGAATAATCATGTCATTATTGCAGAGCAAAAGAAGGAAGACTGTGAGAGGGTGGTAAAAACAGACCTATCTAAAGAAGAAGTCAACATTTTGGATGAATATTACATGCCATTTGAGTTTACACAACTTGATGAGTTGTATTGTTCTACCATGGCACATTCTTACAGGTATATTTATGACTATTTGCAAGGATTTTTCCCTTTTCCCTCAATGTATTAACTTATTGCCAGACGGATAGATTTTCTATTTGTCTTAGGCCGCGGCCTTAGCGCAGTTGGTAGCGCATCTGACCCTCATTCGAGAGGTCCCGGGTTCGATACCCGGCCGCGGCTAATACCCTTTCTGACAAAAATTGTCATCCACCAATGGATTGAAATCGTTAACCTAAGTGGGTGAGCAGCTGGAGGCTCGGTAAGGGTGTTGTGGTAGTACTGGTTTGAGAAACAACAGGAATCCATGGGTAGGTGCTCCAGCCGCCGCAATATGACCCTGGTAGTTGAAAACGGCGTAAAACCCCAATAAACTCAAACTCTATTTGTCTTATTTGAAAAAAAAGGAGTTGCAGACAACAAATTCCATGCTGATGAAGATAGAATTTATGTAAAATGAAGCTTCGGAAAATATTGAGGCAAAAGGAGAAAATGCTGATTATCAGCATTTTCTTCTTTTGCCTCAATGTTTTCCCAAGCCTTTTCCATAAGTGACATCAAAATTTAGTCTTGTTTAGGAAAGGGTTAAGCAATATTTGAATATTGTGAGAGGGTTGTAAAAACAGACCTATCTAAAGAAGAAGTGAACATGTTGGAGGAATATTACATGCCATTTGAGTTTACACAGCTTGATGAGTTATATTGTTCTACCATGGCCCATTCTTACAGGTAAAACTTTTAACCCTTTCCAAAACATAAAAAAATAATCTGTTTATATTTGAAAGCTCCTGCGCACAACAACATGGATGTTACAGTACAGCTCGCGTGTTTTTTGCCTATTTCCGCGCATCGCCGCGATTGAATTTCGGGTGGTTTCGGGTGGTAAAACGCGATGGCCGTGGCGAGCGTGTTTTACCACCCAAAATGGCGGGGATCGCCGCGATTCGCCGCGATTTGTGCGGACAGGTAAGCCTGTATTTTCTGGCTGATTTATAGTAATTATTGGGTTTTATATAATTATAAATTATGTTTTGATAAGATAAGAATGCCTTTGCAGATTTGATTTTTGTTAATTTTGAATGGGTTTTTGGATTCTTCTACTTCAACAGAAAAATGACCCGTTTGCCTTCTTTTCAACGTATTCGAAGTTATTTTTCTTTTATCTTTGCTACACGGCCTTCATGTATATAGATTACAAAATAATTGCAGATACTTTGTGCAGTGATGATTGCACAAAATTAGTTTTTTTGGAAGCGCATGTAATTATAGAATAACACATACACACACACGACTTGAGAACAAATTTAGACAAAAGAAGAAATACTGATGATCAACATTTCCCCTGTTACCGCAATATTTTCTATGCTACCTGTATATTGTAGACAATTTTTATCGATATTTTCTGATCTGTTTTCTGCAGTGCTCAGCTTTGTTATTGGATCCCCGGATATTCTTCCCCTCGAAAGAGAGTGAAGGGCTATCGTAGAAATGATTTGAGAATATTAAGATAAAAGAAGAACATACTGATTACTACCCTGGTCTTCTTGTGTCTCATTATCTAGTTCCTATTGTTGTAATATATCCTTCACAATCCTGTTTTCAGCAACATCCAACTTATCGTATGAGTAAATTTTTAATAGGACATGCCAAATCGTAGCAATTTTGGAAATGGCGTAACTAAGAAAGTAGCGTCATGCATAAAACATCGGTGTTTCTTTTAACATGCATGCAAGTTCCAACATGGTAAAAATAAACCTTAAATGCCAGTCGCCGGTTTACTGGTTTATTTTGTAAACTGAAAATAAGTCAAATTATACGCATTACTTTGATATGTAATTCAAACAGAGAAACTCTTCGTATTTATGACCGGGAAACCAACATGCAGTTTACGATTTCACGTACATGTATCTGAAAAAAACAGAATATTATATAAACAGTTAATTGAATTAAATCAAGCATAACAAAGCATAATACAATGTACAAAGAAACGGAAATAACCTGTTCTATATTATATAATAACCTATAACTATATATTTTAATTTACAAAAACGATGTGTTATTACCGGACTTCATAGAACTTTATAGAAAACGTTTGTATTTAATATAACATTCTCTTTATTTCTGAAATAGTTCTGTAAATCAATTTAAAAACACACTCAGGATGAAATAATATAAACTTAACAAAAACGCATTTAATACTGAGCGCTGTAGGATAATATTGGCCGTACCTGGCATTTCCACCGCCGCGATCGCCGCGATCCCCCCCATTGCGGCGAATCGCGATGATGCAAGAAAATTTCAAGTGGAAAAACGCTCTGGCCGAGATGGCAAATCGCCGCGATTTTCCACCCGAATTTTTTTTTGACCGCGGTGGGCGAGCGTTTTAGGCAAAAAACGCGCGAGCTGTACTGTAGGATGGATTTTATGTATGATATAGCCCAGAAAATATGGAGGCGAAAGAATAATGATGCTGCTTATCAACATTTCTTCTTTATCTCAATATTTTCCCAAACCGTTTTTATTAGGGACATCAAATCATGGTTTCATTTAGAAGAGGAGTTAAAGAGGTTATGTGCAAGTCTCTGTAGCTCCATATCTACAGATGATATTGCTTTGAAACTTTGCACATAAGAACAAGTCCCATTACTCTTGAATAGCATTTATCTATCAGTATGGCCTCTTATCAAGTTCAGCTCTGGTTAAAGCTTTAAATTTCTTAATTTGCACATGTGAGACCACAGAGTTACAGACTAAGACTCATAAATATTCCAAGAGTTTGACCAGAATTATATCCCTTTGTTTATTTATTTTGTCACTATTAGGTGCGTGGAATACTCAAGAACCTTGTTCTCATAACAGCTCTCATAAAGACCCTTTATACACAAAGTGTATCATCGATGGGAGGTCAAAACCTCATAACTCCAGCCTTTTAGGCTATAATTACGAGGTTTTGACCTCCAAATAATGATATATTACTTTGTTGTATTACAGTTTTGTACCAAAGAACACGCCCACATACAGTCCTTTCAAAAGGAGGGCCACTCCTGAAGCTCCCAGAGAAAATAGGTATGTACAGAATGAAACTTTTACAGTTGTCCTTTCTCAAACAGTCCCTGGTCTACATCTGCTCAGCAGAGAAAGATAGGAAATCTTTCATGAACAATGAAAACAAGGATTGTTTTCTTTTCGAGCTATCTATGTTTTGTTGTATTAAAAACACTTTTGTAGATAAAAATCATCAAAGTACTTATGATCATTTTTTATGCTCCCCGAAAAAAATTCGGGGGAGCATATAGTCGCCATGCTGTCCGTCCGTCCAGATATCAGCAACCCTTGGACCAAATTCAATGAAACTACACATGTGAACTCCCTGGGATAATCCCTAGGGACCTTTTTCTCCATTTTCTTAATTTGAGGCTGTGTCATGGAAAAAGCGGCCTTAGTGTAAAAATTAGTTTTTCTCTAATTTCTCTTCATCTAATGGGCAGAATTAAATGAAATTTTGTAATCATGTGATAAATAGGATGTTCTAGGCCATATTCTATATATAATGTGTGTATAAAGAATCTGTCATGGGAAAAGGGGGCTTAATGTATGATAGTCTTTATTTTGTGACAAACACTTATTCGAGGAGCATAATCCGTCTATGACGGCTCTTGTTTAACCTTGTGAATCACAGGTAAATTAAGCACATGTCTTCTGTCTTACTGAATGATAGAAATGACAATCCAGACATTGCACATTTTCTTCGAGATGGAATTGTTTTACACACAGAAATAGTACTTCCATAAATAGCTTTCTTTTCAGAATAAAATCTTATCATGTGTTTCTAGATTTGCAACATTTGCTCGCCATGGTTCAGAGATGCATTTATTTCTAAGGAGTCTTTCAAGGTCGGAGTATTTCTAGATTATAACCTCAGCTACCATTTTCCCTGGGCGACTGATACTTTCTGGATTTGGTTGCACTAGTAATTTCCCCTTTATTTGCATTCTTTGCTTTTATGATAAACAACACTGCAATTCCTTCCTTTCTTCCTAAACCATCTGGATTCTTCTTATTCTAGAAAAGTACACACTGTATTTATTTGAAGCACATTTTCACTTTTAAGCTTCCATATCAAAAGATCGGGGGAATATTGTTTAAGTTGTGTCTGTCTGTCTATTTCTCTGTGTCCATCTGTCCGAAAACATAATATTTGCCATTTTTCCAAAAGTATACCATTTTGGAGGCGTTTGGGTTTCACAAACACACCTTTTTCCACAAGTGCCTTTTATTTCAAAGTGTCCGCTGATGTTTTACAGTCAAAGAATATATCGTTAGTGAGTGAAGAAATGTGCCAAAGAACGGTTTAAGTTTGTCTGTATTACTCTTACGATCGAGAAATGGGTAAAAACTGAGACTTCGCTATATGACAGAAAAGTCGCACACATTATCTTTGTCAGACACCTCATGCTCTTGATTGGGGCGGAGTCAAGCCATGGTATGACGCCAATCTGTGGCAATTTACGGAAATTGTCGATCTTTATTTTCTCGAAAATCATCTAAGTAACGACGTAAAGAAAAGCAAACAAAACTTTTAAAACAATCGAGTTTGGAGGATCTTTTATAAAACATGTTAATTTAATGATTTTCTTCTAATATACGGTGAAATCAATTGCCTAGCTTGGTAGAGTTTAAATCATAATTCCTCCAAAAAGAAAGTTTAGGGTGGGTAAACTAGAATCAGCCTGTCTGTCTGTTGATTGGTCAGGCTGGCGGTCTGTATGCCTGCTAAATATTGTTTGGACAACTCCCACAGTTTAGGTTTAATTTGCTTCAAATTTAACAGAAATGTTCAAAACTTTTTAGCTCACCTGAGCACGAAGTGCTCAAGGTGAGCTATTGTGGTTGCTTTTTGTCCGTCGTCCGTCCGTCCGTCTGTCCACAATTTGTTGTTACCACTCTAGCATCCACAAATATTGACCAATCTTGACCAAACTTGGTCAAAACATGTATGACCATAAGTTCTCGAACGAGTTTGATTTTGGGTCAGATCGGACCAGGAAGTCCGGAGTTATGTGCCCCTGAATATCAAAAATAGCTAGTTTAGACCTTGTAACCAATCTAGCATCTACAAATATTGACCAATCTTGACCAAACTTGGTCAAAACATGTATGACCATAAGTTCTTGGACGAGTTTGGTTTTGGGTCAGATCGGATCAGGAAGTCCGGAGTTATATGCCCCTGAATATCAAAAATAGCTAGTTTAGACCTTGTTACCACTCTAGCATCTACAAATATTGACCAATCTTGACCAAACTTGGTAAAAACATGTATGATCATAAACTCTTGGACAAGTTCGATTTTGGGTCAGATCTGATCAGGAAGTCAGGAGTTATGTGCCCTTGAATATCAAAAATAGCTAGTTTTGACTTTGTTACCACTCTAGCATCTACAAATATTGACCAATGAAGACAAAATTTGGCTACAATGTTAGTAACCTTTAGATCTTGGATGAGTTCGATTTTCAGTGTCATCGGAGCAGGAAGTCCGGAGTTATGTGCCCTTGAACGTCAAAAATGGCTAGTTTTGACTTTGTTACCACTCTAGTATCTACAAATATTGACCAATCTTAACCAAACTAGGTCAAAATATGTATGACCATAAGTTCTTGGATGAGTTCGATTTTGAGTCATATCTGACTAGGAAGTCCAGAGTTATGTGCCCTTGAACATCAAAAATGGCTAATTTTGACTCTGTTACCACTCTAGCATCTACAAATATTAAACAATCAAGACAAAACTTTGCCATAATGTTGGTAACTATAAGATCTAGGATGACTTCGATTTTCAGTGTAATAGGAGCAGGAAGTCTGGAGTTATGTGCCCTTGAACTTGACAAAATTGCTGTTTTCGACATTGTTTACACTCTAGCATCTACATTTATGACTAATATTAATAATCAAGACAAAACTTGGACACAATGTTTGTGACCATAAGATCCTTGATAAGTTAAATTTTCAGCTTGATTTTGCCAGAAAAACAAGAGTTATTGGCCCTTTAATTTCATAAAATTACTGTTTTCTACTTTATTTTCTCTCTAACAAACAAATATGGACCAATCAACAACTTGGTCGCAATGTTGGTGACCATAATATCTTAAATGTTTTAATTTGTCAGATTGATTGAACTTAAAAAGACAACAGTTGTGTGCCCTTGACGGTTACAAAATTGCCGTTTTCTACTTTGTTTTCTCTCAAACAGCAATAAATATTAACCAATAAAAAAAACTTGGACATAATATTGATGAGAATTTCTTTATTAGAACAGAGTTATGTGCCTTTTACTCTGACAAAATAGTTGTTTTCTTCCACTTTGTTTTTACTGTAACAGCCACAAATTTTGATCATTTAAGATTATGAATGCAGTTTTCAGCTGGATCATGATCTCACATCTTAAATCATGTGCTCTTGAACTTGACAACATCAGGACTTTCATTCTAACTAGGTTCAGGTGAGCGATTAAGGACCATCATGGTCCTCTTGTTTGAAATCTTAATTAAGAATTATTGAGATATTACCCCTAATTTGACTTAAAAATACTCGTCTACACAACTCCTAGTTTCAGTGGTATTTGCTTCATACATAGCAGAAGTGTTCATTAGAAGATGTAGGTGCACTAGACCCAACTTTTTTTGAAAATTCTATCAGGAATTACTGATACGCTGCCTCTGGTTTAACTTAAAAATGCTAGTCTTGACGGTCCCAGTAACCTCTTTAAACTGTTTAAGGTTTACAAACTGAGAATGAAAACGCTATTTTCTAGTCATACCAAATGCATCAAATTACACACACTTGTAAATACACTTCACATAAGTTGATTCACCATGCCGGATTTCAAGATTATGCTTCAAGAAGAAAATAATTTACAAATATTATTTTACTCTATATTCATATGCAAGGGAGGTAATTTTGAATATTTTTGTCAAATATTTCCATAAGTATGCATTAATTCAAAATTCTAGACCATACAAAATGCTTATGTTTGTATTTGGAATAGATATGTAACACAGTTTAGGAATTACTGGCACTTTTCAAATTTCGCATCTGGCTCTGCATTTCATTCTCAGTTCGTAAACCTTAACTCTAACACATTTCAGTCATGAACTAAATCCAAACATCAGTGGTAAAGACTCGACGGCCTCTCAACAATCCAACACGTCGGAGGAGGGCAGTACGAGCAGTGTGAGTAGCGTGGAAGGTGACATGGACGTGACATCGTCGACGGACGAGAGTAACGAAGATGCTGACTTCCCGAACAACAGGTCACATGACCTTGAGGATAATCCGTATAATCTGGAACTTACTAGATTTCAGGATGACGGGTCTACACAAGAAATATACAAAAAGTGAGTTCAACTTGATTAAAATCCTATGTTAAATTTGAAGCAACATCTGAAAGGCACCAGCTATAGGTTATCTTCAAAAAAGTAATTTCTTGTTAACCCATTGCCACACAGTGACTCCTTTTGAAGCCCTACAAGATAATGGCTTTGGAAAGCATAGTGGAAAATTACGAAATTGCTTGTGACAAGCAATTTCTTCATTTCCCACAATGTTTTCTACCCTAAAAGACCAAACAAAATTAAATATACAAAAAGTAAGTTCAATCTGTACACTTCCTTGGGCCATGGCTTTGTCCTTTTCCAAAAGAACAATATCTTAGGTCAGTTAAATTTGAGAGGAGCTGCAGACTATAAAATTGACCAAACACCAATCGACAGATCGCTCCGCCCAACATAGACTTTAAGGCAAACAATGGGGATGTGATCGTTATAGTATTTCGTGGGTGTTGATCTAAAATCTCGTAACTACGGCTTGATTTAAGCCGTAGTTACGAGATTTTATAACAACACCGACAGTTTATCAAAACATAATGGTAAACCTAGTCTATTGTTAGCACAAAATTCTTGGCTATTGGCATGTCGATAAGTCGATACAATAACACATGCAACGAAGAACAATTGGGGCATGACATTTTTCTGATCGTCCATTGGCTAATAGATATTTTTGATCGACAGTCGGCGTTTGGTCAATTACTGCTTACCTTTGTATTTTATCATAGAAAAGTTGTACACCAATAGTATAAGATTTAAAAGCGGTCATTGTTTGGGAATTGGTTATGTGAGTTTTTAGCTCCACTGGCCTTTCAGGCCAGCGGGCTATAGTCATGGCGGTGTGTCCGTCATGCGTGCATCCGTGCGTCCGTAAACTTTTTCTTTAAAAATCTTCTTAAAAACTACTTGATGGATTTCAACCAAACTTGATAGAAATGATCCTTTGGTGACCTTCTCTCAGATTCCTTCAAAGAATATGGATTGAACTAGAATAACCTGAGTTATTCCCTTGAATGTCAAAAATAGCAGGTTTTGCCTTTAGTTTTCTTCTAAAATCTACAAATATTAAACAATCAAGATAAAACTTTGACAGACTGATGTTGACTACCAGATCTTGCCTAGGTAAAATTTTCAGCTTGATCTGAATTTTACATCATGAGTTACATGCCCTTGAAATTGACGAAATTGCCATTTTCAGCTGTATTTTGACTGCATTTTCACTCTAGCAACTACAAATATTGACTAATCAAGACAAAACTTTGACGGAATGACGCTGACTATAAGATATTGCCTTGGTAAAATTTCCGGCTTGATCTGAATATAGCATGAGTTATTTGCCCTTGAAATTGCCAAAAGTTGCCATTTTCGGCTCTTATTTTGCTGGTTTTGACTTTATTTTTACTCTAAAATCTACAAATATTGACCAATCAAGACAAAACTTGGACAGAATATATATAAGCATTATATGCTGCCTGGGTGTAATTTTCAGCTTGATCGAAATCTTACATCATGAGTAACGTGCCTTTGTATTTGACAAAATTGCCATTTTCGACTTTGTTTTCACTCTGACAACTGCAAATGTGAACCAATCAAGATGATACTTGGAAAGAATCTTGTTGACAACAAGATCTTGCTTATGTGTAATTTTCAACATGATCACACTTTTAAAATCTGAGTTATGTGCCCTTGAAATTGACAAAATATCAGTTTTCGACACTTTTTCTTTCTTGAAGCCATGAATATTGACTAATATAGACAAAATTTGAACAAAACGATAATGACCATAACATCTTGCATGTGTTTAATTTTTTATTTGATTTTGAATATACATACTGAATTATATGTCCTTAAATTTGGCAAAATCACAGTTTTCAACTTTATTATCGCTCTAACATCCCTAAAATATTAGTCAGTCATTTACTTTCTTTTTGCATTGACCACATGATTGCTGCTTTTGAATTTGTTTTTGCTGTAAGAACCACAAGTACTCAAAAATCTAGTCAAAACTTGGATTTAATATTAAAAGAAATTCAGGCCTGTGGAGCGACTCAAGACCTTCAGGTCTTTCTAGTTACAAATAATAAATAATTTATCATCAAGTTTTCCCAATATCATTACAGGTATGTAGATTTTACTGTGTTGTGTGAAAAGCCACCAAAAGTGAAGATTGGACTTGATCTGGAAGATGAAGTGTTCTTGTGAGTTTATTATTTTGTTACAATACATTCAAAATTAAACGGGAATTGTTGGAGTTGTTTTGGTTTATATTAGGTATGAGTCTAAATAAATGACCTGGCAGAGCATCCCTAGCTGATAGCTTGACAAGCTCTGCCAGGTCATTTATTGAGCACTATAAGACAGGTGTAATGCAAAACTATCTATAATTATGTTTAAGTTGCTTCTATAAATAGTCACCATTAACTGCCTGATTTACCTGTTTGGAGTTATTGGACTAGCCTCTAATTTATAAAAGAATTTGAATGGTTTATACTGCTAAAGTTCTTCACAATGGTTACTTTGGTAGAATTCAACTAAAATGGCTTCTATATTTCACTTGTGTATTTAACACTGGACTGAATGGAGTTTTACGTTTGGACCGTTACCCAAACATTGTCTGCAAAGATTTTTGGCTGTACGGACTTTTGTGATGGTCTTTTTTTAGCATGAAAGGTTTACAGGTTTTCACTTTTTCTTTCTTCTTTTTCCAGAGAACCTACAGAAGAGTATAAGAGTGACATGTACAGTGTAGAACAGCCCACCGTTAGTCATAGATCCACGGAGATCTATCAGAAATACGTCAAATGTGGGCTAGAAGGGGCGTCAGAGCCGGCAGATGCTAATAAAGAAATATACAGAAATTATATACGACAATTGTATAGATAGTTTTAATGTTAAATTATGTCTAGTTTGGATGCAGGCAGTATAGGTGTTCTGCGCAAAGTAGGAATTAGTACAATTCTAGAATTGTCCTGCGCAAAGTAGGAATTCTTACTTTGTCCGCCGATTCCGGAATTGTACCGGACAATTCTAGAATTGCGCAGGGCTTATAAATCGTATATTTGCATTCCTACTTTGTCCTGTGCGCAAAGTAAGAATATTTTGGACACAGTAAGAATTCTAAGTTTGGTGCAAAGTGAGAATAAACAGATGCAAATTTTCTAAAAATCTGCAATAAAATGTACAATTCATATCGTATTTTGTATACTCGCGTTAATTTCTTTCCCTTCCTTGTAATCGTGTTATTGTGCCCTTCTTTTTTCAAAAAAAAAGTTTGACATGTATTGCAAAACGTTTCTATTCCCTTTAACAACTGAATTAGAATTGACGAAGCTATGCTTTAGTAAAGAAAATATTGATGCAAAAGGAGAAAATGCTGGTCATAAGCATTTTCCTCTTTTGCCTCAAAGTTTTGTCAGGAACTTTGTCATTTCGGGAAAGGGTTAAAGTATTATGACAATCTTTGGATAAAATATTGTAACAATACTATGGCAAACGTCTCAGTCTGTATTCGAGTAATTTGTCTCAGCTTTTGTTATTCACACCTTATAGATTTGAGACTACAATACGGAAATGTGCGCTTAATTAATATACATTCATCAGCCATTGCACATTTAACAGTGTAGCACTTCTTTATGGTAAAATAGCATAATATTTGCATTCAAATAAATAACAATTAGGCACATATACATACGCATACATGAATCTTTATAGTTAGCTAAGTGATGCCGTATTCTTGCTTTGTGCCCACTATTCCTACATTGCACGGACAGTTAAAAATCGATAATCGATTCTTACTTTGTCCCGATTCTTACTTTGCGCACGGCCAATTCCGGAATTGTCCGCGCAATTTAGGAATTCTTACTTCGCCCGACAAAGTAAGAATTCCTACTTTGCGCAGGACAATTCCGGAATTGTACCAATTCTCACTTTGCGCAGAACATAGGCAAAGATCAGACTGCACATATGTGCAAGCTGATCTTTGCCTATACTGTCTGCCAAATTACGTAACAGCCCACAGTTAGTCATAGATCCACAGAGATCTTTCAGAAATATGTTAAATGTGGACTAGAAGGGGCGTCAGAGCCGGCAGATGCCAATAAAGAAATATATAGGAATTATATACGACAGCTATATAGATAATGTCACCCTCAGTGAGTCAAAAATCATAGATTCACAGAGATATACCTGAAATATGTCAAAATGTAGGCTAGAAGAAATTATATACGACAGCTATATAGATAGTTTTGATGTTAAATTCAGTCTTGTTTGGATGCAGGCAGTATTGGCATAGATTTCTAGATCAGACTGATCTTTGTCCATTTTGCCTGCCATAACAGTAATTATCTGCATAACAAAGGATCAAAATCAGTCTAAAAAGGATCAAAATTGGGCTGAAAAGGACCTCAGAACCATTTAATTGCTTGTGTGAAACAGTCAACAATCAGTCATAGATATATCAGAAATACAATGTATGTCAAACGTGGGCTAGAAGGGGCATCAGAGCCAGCTGATGTTGATAAAGAAATATACAAGAACTAAATAAGACAACTATATAGATAAACATGTTAAACTGTTTTGTTTTGATGCAGGCTTAAATAGGCAAAGATCAGACTGCACATTTGTCTAGACTGATCTTTGCCTATACTGCATGCCAAAGTATGCAACTGCCCACAGTTAGTCATAGATCTTCATAGATACCAGAAATATGTAAAATGTTGGCTAGAAGGGGCCAATGATAATGAAGAAATATACAGGAATTATATACGACAACTGTAGAGATCAGTTGGTTTCTGAGGGGACAATTCAACACATAATAGAGGGGATTTTGGCTTACAAAACGCAAAATATCATTTAATGTTCATTAAACCCTATGTTTTGGGTACTAATTCTCCTCAAGACGATTCAAATGAGTACCCACAACGTAGGGTTTGGATTTGAAATAAAACATTTAGGATGCCTTCACCCCCTAATCTGTTGCTCAGACTATAGACAAAGGTCAGTACTGTTGACTAAACACAGCGGCTGAGCCTTGCCTTCTTTGCCTGTCATGAATATCTATTGATGCTATTTATGTGCCATGAACATTTGTCTTTCAAACATGTCATTGGTTCTTATGCTTTATGTTTATCAATGTGCAATTTGTTATTTAAGTGCAATACATTCCAAATAAATTTGGTTGAATACTTGTACATGTTTTATGTTATGGTATTTCATACCCTTAGATATGATAAATTGGTCTCCAAAAATAGTATTTTTATGCTTTCCGAAGGGAGAGCATATAGTCGCCGCTTTGTCTGTTCGTCCGTCCTGTCTGTCATTCGGTCCATCCGTCCGAAGTGATTTCTCCATAACCCTTGGGCCAAATCAAATGAAACTTACCATGTGAACTCCCTATGACATAATGCCGATGTACTTTTCCCAGTTTTTGGATTTAAGGCCTCGTCATGGGAAAATGGGACTTAAGGTAAAATACAGTTTTTCTCTAATTTCTCCCAGTCTAATGGTCAGAATTTGATGAAATTTCATATTTGAGAAGCAAATCAGATGCCCTTGACAATAAAGTGCTCTCCATGGCATACATTTATTGTGACAATGCCTTATTCGAGGAGCATTGTCTGTCTCTGACGGCCCTTGTTATTATTATCAACAATATTTACCAACCCAAAATGCAAAGATTGTTAAAATTTTCTCTACTTGAATTTGTCTTCTTCAACACCTTTCAAATTGGAACAGTTCGGATTTTTGCAGTCTGGTAATGGGTTAACTTGTCTGCATGTTTCCAATGCTGATCAGATCAACTTGATCAAGCATAAATTGAGCTTGATTGGCATGGGTGATCAGTAGTGGTAGGGGTGAAAGACCTTGATCAGCATTGCTCAGACTTCCTTCTTACTAGAATTTTATTTGTATTTCAATAATGCTTGTGTGATCAGGTAGAAAATTGATCGGGTGGGAATTGTATATTTATCAGATAGAAGATCAAACCTGATCAGAAATCAATGATTATTGTGTCTTGAGATGAAGTAACATATGATCTGGTCGATATCTTTTACCCAACCCACACTTCATCACTGCGACTTGTACTCCAGTAATACCAGAACAATCATAAAGTTATGTGGGTGGGTGAGCAGCTTCAGGCTACGAAAGGATGTTGTAGTAATGTTGAAAGAAATGATGGGAACCCAATTTTAGGTTCTGCAGACCCGATATGACCATAGCAGTTGAGACATAAACCCCATTCAATCAATCAATCCAGCACTACACGTATTCACAGTGTTCAACTCAATCTGATTAAAATCTGAGGTGCCTTCTTTAGAGCGAGATTTCTTGAGATATCTTGAGATTTCTTAAGATATTTTAGGATAAAGCATTCTTTAGAGCAAGATTTTTAAGACGCTCAATGGGAGGCGCCATTACCCTAAACATTGACCCTTGGTCAACTCTGTACAAACAATATAAAAGAAATTGGACCGAGTTGTTCCGAACTCCCATAAGTCATAAACCGCAGTGTTCTGAATGTTCCATACTTTATACAAATGACGTCATGATGACGTCATTTGTATAAATATGGAGCATTCGGAACAGTTCGGTCAAAGTCTCGGACTTAAAAACGCTTTATCCAAAACACCTTAAGAAATCTTAAAAAATCTTGCTCTAAAGAACGCCCCTCTGGTCTTACATGTTATTTACATTAACATATGACAGGCACCAATAAGGAATCATCTTCAATAACCCTGGGAAACCCAAAATTGGTTAACCCTTTCCAAAACGGCAAAATTTAAGTCTTACCAAATTCAAAAAGTAATGAAAACAACAAAATGGGTCTAGATTAGGATCGAATTTGTGTACAGTAAAGCATAGAAAATATTGAGGCAAAAGAAGAAACTGCTGGTCATCAGCAGTTTCTTCTTTTGTCTCAGTGTTTTCACAAGCCTATTCTATTAGGGACATCAAATCTAGGTCTTGTTTGGGAAAGGGTTAATTTCCTCTAACCAATTAAAGCTCTTGTCATATATGATTTTCCATGACAAGCATGTGCAAACACATGGTTCTACACTGAATTGTGATGATGTCATGGCCTAATTGTTGGTTTTTATCAATGAACATAATCTTCAATTCTTATTTGATTTGTTGAGGAAAATGTTCCATTCCTGGTGCCTGTTAGATGTTACTTAGTGTTAACACCAGATTTTCATCAGATTGCATCAGAATAATGAAGCAATCAAATATTTCTCCATTTTGAATGAATGCTGTGTGTATAGGCCGTTTTACTTCTCAAAGCCGAGGTCTATTGATTAAATCATCAAACTACGACCTCTGCAGTTTTTGATGCATCAACGGACCATTTGGTCGCCATAGTCTATAGCACACAATTTGAATGATCAAATCAAAAGCGTGTAGTTTTATCTCACACGCGCTGTCATTCATGTAAACAGTGATAACATCTAACAGATTAACCTATGAATTGTGTTCTGCATAATTACGTCATTTCTATTTTTGGCTGATGATTGTAATTTAAGATGTCAGCCAATGAAAATTTGTATCAGTTATTTCAATTGTTTTGCTGTTTATAGCCAATGATTGGATAACGAAATCCCGCCAAGGCCCCGAGATTAGACGTGAAATGCCCCTGTGGGAACAGAGTATCATTTCATCATAGTTTAAACGAAGAGGTAATGTACTTTGTTTTAAGAGAGTAAGGCTGTTTATCAACTTTTCTGTGTCAATGAGCTTGTCAACTGGAGCCCAGACAATAGTACAAAGGTAGATTGGTTGGGGTTTATTATGCCTCTTACAACTGCTTTGGTCATATTGCATGGGCTGAAGCACCTAACCATGGTTTCCTGTCTTTTCTCATACATGTACTACCACAACATCCTGACCTTACCAAGCCTCCAGCTGCTTTCCCACACAGGTTAACGATTATCAAACCATTGGTGGGAGTCAATTTTGTCTCAAAGGATATTTGCCGCAACCAGGGATCCAACCCAGGACCTAATGAGTGATAGTCCAATGTGCTACCAACTGCCCCATAGCCACAGCTACTCTTGGCTAGTAAAGATGGTAAACAAATGAAAACACCAAAACTTAAATTGCATAAATATATTCTTTATTTATCATCAAATGGCAAAGTTTAACCCTTTCCCATTTAAAATCATGGTTTTGACATCCCTTATAGGAAGTATTTGGAAAACATTGAGGCAAAAGAAGAAATTGCTGATAACCAGCATTTTCTTCTTGTTCCCTCAATGTTTTCCACATACACTAAAAGCTAAAATAAATTTTGTTTAAGTAACACAATCGCTTAAGGCCTGCAACAGATTTTGATCTGTTGCTGTTGTTTGACGTCTCTTCAACAAAAACCTCGTAACTGCAGCTTGTTTTAGGCTGCAGTTACAAGGTTTTTGTTGATAAGCAGCGATATTTGAATGTTTGGAAAAGGGTTAATAATACAATAACTTATTTGCATAACAAGGAAACTAATCTTTAACAATTTAAGCATGATATGTATTTTATATTAATTAACTGAATAATTATCTTATCAATATAATTTATATTAATATACAGGGGACCAAATAACTATTGAAAGCGCTTACACATCTAGGGCGGATCCAGGATTTTTTTCCAGGGGGGGGTGGGGTGGGGGGGGGGGGGGGTCCAAGTCCAAGATTTTTTTCCAGGGGTGGTCGAAGCTCAAATTATGGCTTAAAATGTAATAAATACTTAACATTACACTAAATTCATATAGTCAAATTTTAATATTCGGCCAATGCCAGGGGGGGTCCGGACCCCACTGACCCCCCCTCTAGATCCGCCCATGCACATTGTTGTCAGTTTCAAAACCTTGTAACTCCAGCTTTAATGAAGATGGAGTTAGCAGGTTTTGCAATAACACCTGTCTGGCCAAAAACACTCATGAAGCAGTCCTACTTTGATTTTGCAACATTTTCGACTCATCTTAAAGTCCTGGTCACATACAGATAATCCAATATCATTCACCTGATCAATCCGTAAGGGAATGCCATTTGGAACACCATGGACAATTCTGTCGAATCATACCTTGGATGCAAGTCGTAGAACTACTTTCAGACTATGAATAGAATAGAGTAGAACAACAGCAACAACACAAATTGTTCGTCTGTAACTAAATGTCAACAATAAAACGACAATGATACTGAAATGAATTGTTTGCAGTTCCAGTGTCCTCTCTTTTGGGAATGATTGCAACCTGCAAGTCCCGAAAGTGGTTGTTCATTAGGATCACCTGGAAAACTAATTTATGAAGCATAACTACTTCCGGCTAAGAAATTGCATTTTTTAGCATTTTTTCATACACAAACTTCCAAATCAATGATTTGATTTTCTATAAAATTGTCCGAGGTGTGCCAAATGAAGGGAATGCATCATTCGAAATCACAGATTCTATGTCATATCAATTTTCTTGTTTTTGTAATTATCGACAGACAAATCACAATAACTCAACCTTGAGCACTTCATGCTCAGGTGAGCTAAAAACAAAAATGCATAAAATCACTTTGAAATAAAATCACAAAATACTGGAATGCTGTATTAACAAGTGAACCTAAACCACTACACCCTAGAACCTTTACCAACTTTTATAACATTTATTATACAAATGTACAAAGTTTCATATCAAAATTTTAACACCATTTATCCAATTATTAACGGAACAATTTCAATGTGCCATTCCATGTGTCAGTGCAAAACTATTTTAATCCATTCCCAAACAAGACCTGGTTTTGACATCCCTAATAGAAAAGGCTTGGGAAAACATCAAGACAAAAGAAGAAACTGATGATAACCAGCAGTTTCTCCTTTTGCCTCAATATTTTCAGTGCCGTATTTTTCACAAACCATTATCTTTAATAACATCCATTTTGTCATTTGTGGCAGTTTTTGAAGTGGATCACCCTGAAATTTTGTCGTTTGGGAAAGGGTTAAGTGCACATAATTCTACATGTACTAGCATTAGTTTTGCACTGACCGATACATTTGTCTTTCATCTGATGAACATTTCCGTTCTGAATTACGATTACAAGACTTCCATAAATCTAATTTTAATTTTGATAAACACAACTTAAAATCCCTGTGATAGAAAACAAAGAAAATCAAATAGATCTATTTATAATTATATATTTTCGCATGGTGCTATCAAGATTTGAAGGCAAATTTTCACAATAAAATTAAGAAAAACTAGATGTGTTTGTGAAACATGAATGTCCCCGAAATGGCAAATGTTAAGTTTTCCGTAGGACAGACATCCGGACACAAGTAAAACATACATTCGATACTGGGGCATAAAAACCAAACTTAAATTATATACAAATTATAAGCAAACAAAAACAGCTATCATAACATTTTTAATGATCTATATCTAGCAACAAAAACTTTTTTTAAAACATGATTCATAACTTAGTGAAGACACAAACTCTTTACAAAAGCTCTAACAGAAAAAGAACACAAAAGGCATATTTACATATGATACAATTTATACAACCTTTCTTCAACACACTATAGTTCGACATACAGGAGTGACCGTTATTTACATGTATTTGTTTAGTAAAATAAATAGTGGTCACTCTCGTCTGTCAAACTATATCAACATTTGAACTACTTTGACAGCAAGCTTGGAGAGAAATCATTGGAAAAGAAAGAAAAGCCTTCTCCTTTTCCAACAACTTTTCTAATAACATTTTCTCTATTTCTTGCTCAAAAATACATTCATCCAATCCAGCCATTTGAGTATGTACACCAACTCATTATTTGGACTGGTGTAGGTCTCGATAAATGACCTGGCAGAGCATCTCTAGCTATTAGCTAGAGATGCTCTGCCATGCCATTTATTGGGACATATACATTGTTTTAAATCTTTTTATTGGTTGTCTCGTAATCAAGCATTTCCTCCAACAAACCTGGATTAAATAACCACTCCTAGATTCAGAAAACATTGACAGAAAAGAAGAATCTGCTGAAAGTCAGTATATTCTTCTTGTTCCTCAATATTTTGTCCCCTTTGAAGTGAGCAAATTGAATGGTGCAAATTGAACTTATTGTTAAAGCTCTAGTGATCAAGATATTTCAATTTGACCAAGCCTACATTTGAGTTGTATGGATAATGGATTATCCTTTACTAACCACTAATGTTTTAGCCTTATGAAGTCTCTTCTTTTCCGGTTGATCAGTCGTTCCAGTTTCAGCTATCCCTAAAATGAGACAAAGACATGAATGAACAAGATTAGTTTGTTAAAGGCCAATGTCTAAGTAACAGAATTTTGGCAAGCCAAGGATTTTATAGTTTGCAAATATTATAGACCTGAACCCGATGAATATGCAATGAGAAATTGTGACACGCAATAATCAATACTCCCCAGCGATCCTCACTGTCGAGCAAAGTCGACGGTTTCCATAAGCATTGTGACTTTGTACGCTGCACATGCTTCTCATGTCAAAATATGTTGGAGAGTGATTATTTCGCTTCACAATTATTCATTGCATATTCAACAGGTTCAGGTCATTATTTGTGGACTATACCTCCTCTTTGTTCCTTACGAGCGTTCGTAGGGAACAAAGGGGAGGTAGAATCCTTAGCTTGCAAAGATGTAGTAACGGTAATGTTTGGAAAGTATGACATTGATATAATCCATATTGGTATCCAAGAAAATTTATAAAGGAGTTTAATGCCCGTAATTTCTCTCACCCATAATACCACAACATCCTTCCTTAGCCTTCAGCTGCTAATCTCACTTAGCTTCACAATTGACCACCCTTTGGTGAGAAGCAAAAGCCAGAAGGGATATTTGCCACAGCCTAAAATTGAGCCTGGGACCCGACGATTGAGATTCTGACAGGCTGCTACCTGTGCCATGGCAAAGAAACTTTCAAAGAAAATGCCTTTTTACAAGGGATACATATTATAAGAAATATAATAGGTTATGTATTTAACTTTTTTGCCATTGTTTTAAGTCTTTCTGACCTTGACCCATGACCTTGGTATAATAAGAAAAGTCCAGTCTCATGCACACACACGGGAACTATAAAAGACTACCAAAGACTACTACATTTCAAAGGAAATTATTTTTTTATGATGAGAAAGCTTTTACATCAACCAAATTTCAAAAGTTTTGCAGACAAAGATTTATGACATGGCTAGAACTGCCTCAAGGAGGACAAATCACAACTCAATTATCGTTTCATACTCACAACTTGACTGGTGGACTGGCACTGTTGGGGCAAAAAGAGAGAAAAAGGGGTTAACCCTTTCCCAAACGACAAATATTAAGGATGGTCCAATTTGGAAGTTGCTGCAGACGACAAAAAGGACATTGAAAAAGAAAGGATTTTTTTCAATATAGCTAAGAAAATATTGAGACAAAAGAAGAAACTGCTGGTTACCAGCAGTTTCTTCTTTTGTCTCATTGTTTTCTGAAGCCTTTCCTAATAGGGACGTCAAAACCAGGTCTTGTTTGGCAAAGGGTTAAAAAACATGAAAATATTAAAGTTAACAAGAGGACCATGATGGTCCTAAATCGCTCACCTGAATCAAGATGACAAGAGTGATAATAGCAATTTTGCTATAATAATAGTAATTTTGTCAAATTCAAAGGCATGAAACTTATAAGGACTTTCTGTTTGGAAACAATTAAGAAATAATTTTGTTCCAATCGATCCTGTAAGGTTGGGTATGAATTAGCACAATTGTTGAGTTAGTTAATTTTCAACAATTATTTCATGATTTCGCAATATACGCTAATTTTCAAAGCATACTGATCTGTTAGAGATTGATCAATTAACAAGATTTTGTCTGTGATTGATAGAATAAAGTGACAGATTACCATCTGATAAGCTAAGGCTAATCCCTTATTTGTTTACATAAGATAAACATGGGGGCCAGCCTGAGAGCAACAGATAAGGGAAATAGAAAATTGGCCCAATGATTGATTTTTAAAGAATTTTCTTATGATTTCTCCAAATCTGATAAGCCCCTTTCTCCCCGCCACAGCCATATTTTTTTACCAAAGGAAAAATTTGTGAACACATTTTGAAAAGAGTAACTCAAAGAACATTCCAGTAAAGTCTGGTTCAATTGTGCACAATGGTTGATTTTTAAAAAATTTTCTTATGATTTCTTTAAGTCCGATAACAGTCTTCGCGAAATTGAGAAAAAAGTGCCTGACATCCGGACAGGCAGTTTGAAATTTTGGCCGGACCGAAAAAATTTTGGCCGGACCAGACATATGAAGTAAAATGGAAAATGAACCCGAAATAACAGTCTAATAAATAAATAAAGCATAGAAGAGAAACAGGAAATGCTTAAAACCTAAATTTCTCCTTTTTTCTCATTTGTTGTTAATCTGTTATGCTTTATTACACAAATATTTCTATATTTTGGAGCATTGATCTTCTAATATGCATCTGCTTTGAATTTGGAAATTTGATTGGGATCTGAAAAAAGCATATTGAAAAGGGTTAAATGGTATGCAAAAGTGTGTTTAATTAGAAGGAAACCTTCTAATTCAAATATTTGGAGGAAAGGAGAATAATAACTAAAAACTAAATTGTCTTTTTTGTCTGAGTAATTTCTGTGGGAAAAGGGATAAAAGTTGGCTACATTTCAAGTAAAGTGTTATACTTTCTGCTAAGTAAAGTTACCCATGGTGTAAATTATTGATTTTTCTGGTACAGGACTCCCATCATATTCTTGGCTTCAATCAGTTACAGTTTACTTCAGGATAGCGATCTTTAATAAGTGATATGAAATTAATTGGACTAGAAAAGGGTATTTAGACTTTTATCATAAGATTCTTCAGAATTAAATACGTCGGACATTTGGACCGGTCTACTCAAAATTTTGCTGGACCCCCTTGAACTTGCCGGTCAATGACCGGCGGTCCGGCGCTTTCGCGAAGACTGTCCGATAAGCCCCTTCCTCCCTGCCACACCCACATTCTTTGACGAATCAAAACTCCGCGAAAAAGTTTTGAGAAGGGTCACTCAAGGAACCTTCCAGCAAAGTCTGCTTCAATTGGGCACAATGGTTGATTTTTATTTTTTACAAATAAAAAGATTTGTGGTCAAATTTTGAAAAGAATGACTCAAGGCACATTCCTGCAAGGTCTGGTTCAAATTGGCCCAATGGTTGATTTTTAAAGAATTTTCTTATGATTTCTCTAAGTCTAATAAGCCCCTTTATCCCTGCCACGGCCATGTTTTTTCTTTTCAAATGTAAAATTTCTGAACAAATTTTTAAAAGAATGATTTAAGGCACATTTCTGCCAAGTATGGTTCAAATTGGCCCATTGGTTGATTTTTAAGGAATTTTCTTATGATTTCTCCAAGTCTGATAAGCCCCTTTTTCCCTGCAACGGCCACAATTTTTGACAAATGAAAAAATTTGTGAACAAATTTTGACAAGAATGACTCAAGGCACATTCCTGCAAAGTATGGTTCAAATTGGCCCAATGGTTGATTTTTAAAGAATTTTCGAATGATTTCTCAAAGTCTAATAAGCCCCTTTCTCCCTGCCACAGCCACATTTTTTGACAAATATAAAAATTTGTGAACAAATTTTGAAAAGAGTGACTCAAGGAATATTCCTGCCGAGTTTGGTTCAATTGGGCCCAATGGTTGATTTTTAAAGAATTTTCTTACGATTTCTAGTCTGATAAGCCCCTTTCTGCCTGCCACGCCAACATTTTTTGACAAATCAAAAATTCACGAACAAATTTTGAAAAGTGTCACACTAGGAACATTCCTGTCAAGTTTGATCAAAATTGGTCCAATGGTTTAGGAGGAGAAGATGTTGAAAGAAATTGTGAACGGACGGACAGATGGACGGACGGACGGACGGACGGACGGACAGACGGACGGACGGACGACGGACAAAAAGCGACCACAATAGCTCACCTTGAGCACTTCGTGCTCAGGTGAGCTAATAAACATTCCCACAGTCAAAGGAATGAAAAGAAATAAACAAATCTGGTTATGAACTAATGAACTATAGCGGACAAGAAATGACCTGGCAGAGCTATCCATTCGATTAGCATGGGCTGCTCTGCCAGGTCATTTCTAGTGAGGCATAACTAGATCTAACAGGTTTGGTTCAACATTAGAAAATTTTACATGAAAATTCAAAAGAAAATGATGTTTTTTATAATTGCTTCTTTCCCTAAATACTTTATATGCTTTAATTTGTTTTCATTTACACTGTTTTTAGTCTTCTGCAGCAGTTTTCAATTTGGACCAGTCTAAATTTTTGTTTATCAGAATGGGCTCAGGTCTTCAGAATTATTAAATGTTTGCAAAAGACTTAATCCTTGTCTCACCATCTTTTAATTTTGTTTCAAACAAATTACAAATCTAAGATATTTCTATTAGTTCATCTCACTTTTTTTGCCACGAAACTTGGATAGAAAGTAGGCAGCAAAGACTAAGATCAGACTGCACGTCTGTGCAGGCTGGTATTAGTCTATACTGCTTTCAAAAGCTAAATGATAACAACAGGAATATGTTGCGGACAGCATGAGAAAGAGTAAAGAAAATTTAGAGAACTATAAAATAACTCACACCTACCTAGGTATAATAAGCCTCCTCTGTATTCTCTCTAGGTAACTGTTATTTCCTTGTCTCACTGCAAATACAAACAAAACTCTTGATTCATAATTCCCAAACAAACGCCACAATGGATGTTAATAAAGATTGGAATTGTGTGTGCAGGGTTTTCCATGACGCACAAATCATGCGTCATTGTCGCAATTTCAAAACAAATGACCCCCTAGAAATTTACTTGAGGGACATAAATGACGCAATTTTAAGATCAAGATTTTCGTTTGATACTTGAGTACAAGGGCATTTGACCCACAAAATAGTAGAAATGACCCCTAACTTTGAAGGCAAGGGGGTCACAATGACCCCCAAATTCTCATGCCCATGGAAAACCCTGTGTGTGATATAGCCAAGAAAATATTGAGGCAAAAGGAGAAAATGCTGATCATCAGCATTTTCTTCTTTTGGTTCAATGTTTTCCCACGCCTTTTTCTACTACGGTTGTCAAGACCAGGTCTTGTTTGGGAAAGGGTTAATACTGTTTATTTATTGTCTATATGAATTGATTGATTGACTGATTTATTGAATGGAGTTTTACATACAACTAAACAACTAAAGGCCATTTGGAGACAGGACCTTATTATCCAAGTCTCATCTGAAAGACTGGTGGAAGCTGGCTTTGAAGTTGAAGTTTGAACCAGTAACTCCTGTGTTTTTAGTACAGCGTGTTTCCACTGCACCAAATCCGCCCATCCTGTCTATATGGAACAAGCTCAATCTATCATATGTATGAAATGCAGGTCTTTAGAAAACATTAAGATCTCTTGTATCCATCCTCAATTTAATTAGTAAGTTTTCAATTTGCTTTATTAAACAATATGACAATGGACTAACAAATTCCCATAACAAGAGGGCCATTGGCCCTAAAGCGCTCACCTGAGATAATAGTTTTCTGTATATGATGTAGCTAGCCTCTTAATGCAATAGTTATACTAACATTTGAATTAGATACCTATTTCAAGACCCCATGTGACCCATATTCAGGACAATCTTTCTGAATCAATTTCAGATTGATTGGGCAAAAATTGTGGCCTCTAGAGTGCACACAAGGTTATTCTAAGATTTGACCCTGTGACCTAGTTTTTGACCCAAGATGTCCAAAATTCAAACTTGTCCGAGATTTCATAAAGACAACAATTCTGACCAATTTTCAGATTGATTGGGTTAAAAATGTGGCCTCTAGAGTGCACATAAGGTTTTTTCTAACATTTGACCCCGTAACCTAGTTTTTGACCCAAGATGAATCAAATTCAAACTTGTCTGAAATTTGATCACGACAACAATTCTGACCAGTTATTAGGTTGATTGGGCAAAAAATGTGGCTTCAAGAGTGCACACAAGAATTTTCTAACATTTTGCCCTGTGACCTAGTTTTTGACCCAAGATGACCCAATTTCAAATACTCTAAAATTCTATCAAAACAATCATTCTTGCCAATTTCCAGATTGATTGGGCAAAAAATGTGGCCTCTAGAGTGCGCACAAGGTTATTCTAAGATTTGACCCTGTGACCTAGTTTTTGACCCAAGATGATCCAATTTCAAACTTCTCCAAGATTTCATCAAAACAATCATTAAGTCAAAAACTTTGCCGTTTGGGTATGGGTTAATGCAGTCTTCTAATACTTACTAAGTTGAACACCTTTAACACGACTAGCTGCGTCTCCTGCCTCTGGCTCTCCTACAGGCAGTGTCTGAAAAAGTAACAAGAGATGCTTATTAAACATATGTGACCCATCACACTAAAAGGGACCTTAAGGGAAGTGTGAAATGTATCGACCATAATCAGTCTGTGCAATCCGCGCAAGCCTGGCTAGGATCAAAACTTTTCACTCTAAAATATTTTTTTTGAAATTAGAATGTTTCTCCTATTTTGCTATATGTTCATTTTCCAAATATGACATCAGGTTGACCACAGCTGAGTCTCATCAATTTCTCGAAATTTTGTTTCATGAACTTCCCTTAAGGTCCTCTTTAATGTGACAGGTCACACATCTGCCACCTCAAGGGCCTACCTTTAACAATTGAAGTAGTCCAATGGTAATTTTTCATCAAGTATCAAAATCAACAAAGGGCAATAACTCAGAAAATATGATCAACAGTGTTACATTTCTTGTGCACTGCACTTTTCCATAGTGAGTTGTATCAACCTATAAAGTTTCAAGAATCTACCTTGCATACTTTTCAACTTATGCTCTGGACAAAAATTTAGTATGAAAATCAACAAAGGGCAAGAACTCCAATAATATGATTTTTAAAAAGAGTAACGGTTCTTGTGCACTGCACCTCTCCATAATGATATCTATCCGCCAATGAAGTTTCAAGATTCTACCTTTAATACTTTTGGAGTAATGCTCCAGACAAATTTTTGGTCATCCGTTCAACCAACACTTGCAAAATAATAAACATATGCACCCATTTTCTTCGAAAGGGGGCATAGTAAATTCAAGAAAGAGTCAACCCTTCCCAAAATAACACCTGCTTTTGATGTCCTTAAAAGAAAAGGCCTAAGCAAAAATTGAGAGAAAAGGAGAAATTGTTGCAATTTCGTCTTTTCCCTCAATATTTTCTATGCTGAAGCACCCATATTTTCTACATTTGATATAATTTATTTTATCGTCTGCAACAGCATTCGAATAGGACAACCCTAATATTTTGTTGTTTAGAAAAGAATTAACCCTTTCCCCCAAAACAAAATGTTAGGTTACTCCACATATAAAGGAGCTGCAGACAATAAAATGTATGTTATTAAAGATAAGATTTGTGAGTAATACGGCACAGAAAATATTGAGGCAAAAGGAGAAATTGCTGATTTTCAGCAATTTCTTCTTTTGCCTCAATGTTTTCCAAAGCCTATTCTACGAGACATGTCAAAACAAGGCCTTTTTAGGAAAGATTCAATAGGTACCTGTTCTTCTCCGAGTCTCTCCCTAATGGAGATCTCAGGAGGTTCCATCATTGTATTACTGGATGTATCAGAATTAGAACTCTGTGACCGCGATCTGTCCTTTATCGATACCTCCAGGCTGAAAAACAAAGATGTGTTTGTTTAACACAAATAATCCCCATCTAGGATAAAGAGGTTGAAATTGTGTATAAACAAGAGCCATCAGAGAAGAATTATGCTCCCCGAATAAGGTATTGTCACAAAAAATGTATGCCATAAATGTAAAATGTTAAATTTTGACCTTGAGAAATGACCTTGACCTTGATTGATGACCATCAACCTTGGAACAAACAGAAAAGTATTGTCATAAGCAATGCACATGTGAAATATGAAGGCTATATCTCTTGCTTCAATCAAAAGTTTTGGCCAATGTTAGTTTCTTGCTGAGACATGGAGGGCTAACGCAAAACAAACTAACATTCTGACCATAAGACTAGGAGAAATTAGAGAAAACTGTATTTTACCCTAAGTCCCCTTTTTCCGTGATCAGGCCTAAAATCCAAAGACACATCGGCACTATATCATAAGGAGTTCACATGGTAAGTTTCATTTGATTTCGCCCAAGAGTTACGGAGAAATTGCTCCGGATGGACGGAATGACAGACGGACCGGACCGACAAAGCGGCGACTATATCGTCGGTGTAAATGCAAAACATCATATGTCGATTCTTACCATTTTCAATCTACAAACATGTGTGCCCAGTTTAAACAATTCTCACAGGTTTTGAGATATTTTTACTGATCAGTATTAATGACACATTATTTGTTAACAAGATGTCAAAATTTCAAGTAAAACATTTCAGTTTGGGAAAAGTTATTATACCTTTTTCCCTTCCCTTTAAAATTTTCCAAAAACGAGATACAAGGTTTTGCATTTACAAAGACGAAATGCTCTCCCTTTGGGGAGCATAAGTTTGTAAATTCTCTGAAGGAATGAAATAGCCTGTTCATGGCTATTTTAACATATTTTCCAAATATCCTATGAATTCCAATTTGGGCATCCCATTACACCCCTTATAGACTTACAAATTGCAAATGAATTTTAGTGAAATTTTCAGCATAAACTAAATACAAACTTACTTTTGCAAGTCTACTGTTCTGGCGGTGAAGTGACCTTCTATTGGGGTCAAGGATCCTGAGGATGGTGCAGGGGATCGACGGATCAGGTCTAAAACAGCTCGCTTCTCTTGTTCTGCCATCTAAGAATGACAAATCACTCATAAATCCTTCACATTCTGAATTTATACAAGCTGGTAGAATTAGCAAGGTCAGACTGCACATAATTATGTGCATGCTGATTTTGCTCTATCAGCCAAAGTGACCCGAATATTTCGGGAACAGCATGATTAGAATTCTACCTTTGAGTATGTTCTCAATAAATTTTCATTGACAATGCTTGCATGGGGTATCTATGTAGATCCATGAATACCTAACCATGGGGTTCTGTCAATTCTCTTAACAATTCTACAACACATTGTCCAAGCCTCCAGCTGTTCACCCTCATAAGCTTAATATTATCCAACCATTGGTGGGAGACAAATGTGAACAAGGTACAGTTGTGAAACACCAATGCCTTCCGAAAAGGCCAGTGATAAGTTTTAAAGTTAAGTTTTGGAATGACAGACGGACGGAGGGACAGACAATGGTAAAATAACACGCCCCCCCATCTTTCTATTTGGGGGGCATAAAAAGTATGTTTGACACAGCTGGGGCTTAAATAAACCCTGGGTTATTGTCCAACACATATGTGCAAAGTTTCAAAGCAAATCCTCATTGGGTGTGGACATGTAGAAGCAAAGTTCAAGTTCTTACCTTAGCATGTAATGTGTTGTATGACTGGTAGAGGTTTCTATACTGCTTCTGCAGCTCTGGGATCTCTTGCTCCTTTTCTCGCAGTGATTTGGACAAAATGCCTAACTGTGTGTTCAGGTAGCTACGATCCTGGGCCAGCTGGCTCACCTGCAACATGCAACATAATCAGAACAATTGATTGGGGTGTAAAGTATTCCATCATAATTAGATACCAAACACATTTTGCAACTTCAGGTGTCATCCAGGGCAATGGAAAATGATAATGGTTTACCCTAAACAACTTCCTAGATACCTACATTGATTGAGTTTGATGTTACTGTCTAATCTATAGAACAAGAACAAAATATCAGTGAATGACCAATACTTTGTATATAAGGCAATTATTACCACCCCTGATGAAAATATACAGATGAAGAAATTCTGATAGATATTCATAACCATACACAAAATGCAATAACTGAGAGTCCTTATATTCTGTATCAAAGTTTTGTCTTGAATCAAACAACTATTTTTCTTCTTTCCAATTTGGCTTCTGTTGACATGCTTTTCGAATAGACATGTCTCTAGAATGTGTCTGTCTGACATCAAGTTATCTAGAAGTAATTTTAATTCATGTATATATTTTACCAACATTTCCCTGTCTTCTTTTTCATCAATCTTTTTTCTAAATGTTACTTTACAAAGCTTAGTTTAATCTGAATCTGTAATTTTAGACATTGGATAAAGGTTATGTGATTTTCACCCATGAATAAAGAATTGATACTGAATGCATTACTGTAAACCAGGAAATTATTTCGCGCTTTTTAAGTTAGCGTCTTTCGCGGGTGGGTGTGATCCGCGAACTTAAAACGCCGCGAATAGGCTACTTTCAATAAAAACGCGAACTTTAATTGCTTTGATAGGTTTTTTTCGGGAAAACCTATGGGGAGATGTTTTATTTACACTAGACGTATTTGTTACTATGTTAACAAGGAAAATAGCTTTTCCATAACAGGATGTAAGTGAAAAGTTTTCTTTATTTCAGACTACTTTCGTTTTTATCCAAAAATACATGGATATTGTGACATATTGAAAACACGACATTGGAAGATAAACCAACTTATTCAACTAGATATACCTTCCTGAAATTGAGAAAAGGGGTCGTTTGGCATTCAAATGCCGAGTAAGATAGCAAACGTCGATTGACGTTTTTAAAAAACCACTGTAGTTTGAAATTAGCCACAACTACGGGGTTTGAATCGACCTTCGATGATATTGAATAAAACTGTCATTATCGCTTCTCGACGCTATAGGTAAATACATGTAAGTGTGAAGTTAATGTAACGCTCAAATTCTATGCATTGTGTTACAAACTGTGATCCAGTATACTATAAAGTGTGAAATAAAACAATGGGTCAATTGAAACTTGCTTCGACCAAACTGTCAATGGCGACTAAAATATAGTAAATAGTCATAATTCAATATGTAATTATTCGATTATCCGATTCCCCATATTATTCAACATATCATTTTTTTTTCAATTTCCCCATAGCGTGTTTTGTTTCGCCTGATTGGCGGACAGCATTAATCCGCGAACTTAAAACGCCGCGAACAAGCCCGAGTGCATGAAAACGCGAACATTTCTTGACGCGAACTTATCCTGGTTTACAGTACCTGCATTGCTAGTTGCTGACATCTCGCCTCCCTCTGTGCAGAACTTCTCTGAGTGACATTCAGGTCAGATTGTAGCTTGTTTTTCTGGATTTAACTGGTTTTGACACTATTATAAGACAGGCTTGGGAAAACATTGAGGCAAAAGAAGAAAATGCTGATTACCAGCATTTTCTCCTTTTGCCTCAATATTTTCTAGACAATATGTACACATTTTATATTCATATGTAAATCAATTTCGTTGTAAGCAGCAGCTTTCAGACAAGGCAGCTACAAGGTGGTTGTTGTGTAACAGCAACTTTTTGCTGCTGTGTAAAGGGTTAAATCACCTATGTTTCAAGAAATTCTATAAATTCTATAAAAATAATACATTACCTGCATTGCTAGTTGCTGACATCTCGCCTCCCTCTGTGCAGAACTTCTCTGTGTCACATTCAGGTCAGATTGTAGCTTGTTTTTCTGCTGGATGGCCTGGCTAAACTGTTTGTGTAATTTCTCATTGTTCTCCTGAAACTGGGTAAACTTCCCTCCATCAGTTATATCTCCTCTAACCTTTACTGATTCTCTGTCAAACTCTGCCTGTTGTAGACTGCTTTCTAATTTTGTCTTCTCTTCAACAAGGGCAGCATTCTTATTTCTCAGATCAGTTGTTTCCTTTTCTAAATCAGCTATTCTGTTTGTTAAAGTGCTCTTGGCTTTGTCAAAGTGTGAAACATCTATCTCAGAAATCTGGTTCTTGGTTGACATTTCCTTTAGTTTGGAATGAAGTTCTTCTGTTTGTTTCGCAAGATTACTCTTGTCAGTCAGAAGTTTGTTATTTTCTTCTGATAAAGTCTCATACTCCTTTTTCAGGACATCAAACTTTTGTAACTGTTTATTTGCTTTATCGAACTGTTTTGTCACCGACACATTTTCAGTTCTATAGGATTCAAGCTCTGTTTTCAGAATACCAACTTCCTCTTCCAATGCTTTTATCTTTCCAACAGCTGCCTCTTGCTGGCTGTCCATTTCTTGGCTCAAGTCACTAATAATACTTTCATTTGCTTGGACAGATTCTCTTAACTTGGTGTAAGAATCATCTAATTCTCTCAGTTTCTTCTCCTGGGTTTCTAAAATGAATTTCTGCTTCTCATTCTCATTAATCAATGTGTCCAGGTTAGTCTTCAGTTTAGTCACCTCATTCTCCAAATCTTTTTTGTCCTTTTCAAGACTATCTCTATCTTTCTGTACTTCCTCTAATTCAGCCTCCAGCCCAACTATTTCATCTAGTTTCCATTTCAAACTTTCAATCTCATTGTTTTTTGTAGTAACCTGTTGTTCTAAATCCTTCATTTTCTCAGTGTTGTTATTATTCTCCATGAGTGCCTCAGATTTCTCTTTCCTCAGCTGTATCATATCCTCTCTTAAACCATCCATCTCTTCTTCCACCAGCTTTTTCTCTGCAACACTTTCATTGAGGTCAGCTTCAAGTTCCTTAATCTTACTGGACTCAGACTGACGCTCAGCTGCATGTGCTTCTAGCTTCTCTATTATCATCTTCTGTTTTACATTCTCATTCTTCAGTTCTGTATTCAATGCTGATGACTTGGTTATGATAGCCTGAAAGCTCTGGTTATCCTGCTCCAGCATGTCATACTGATCTTTCATATCCTTTAACTGTCTCTGTGCCATTGTCTGTTTTGTTTCCATTTCATGTTTAGATGCAACTGCTTCTGATAATTTCTCATTCAAGTCCTTAATAATGTCTTCTTTTGAAGTAGCTATTTCTTTTTCACCAGAAATTCTCTTTTCAACATCTTCAATTTCTTTTCTCAGTTTATCGGTTGTCTCCTTCTCCTTTGTTAAACTGTTTTCACTGGAAGCTAGGCTGGACCTTAACTCGTCTATTTCCTCTAGCAATTCAATATTTCTATTCTGAGCATCAGATAATTTATTGCTAAGTGTAGATTTCTCAGATATCAAAGATTCCATATCTGTCTCAAGTTTATTCTGAATTTCTTTCTTGCTATTATCCAAAACCTTATTTTGCTCTTCTAAATATGCAATTTTCTCTTTCATCTGTTTCAGTTCACTAGATAAAGTTGAATTTTCAGTTAGTTTCTCTTGGAGAAGTTTTGATTCTTCTATTAACTTCTGTTCTAAAGCATCAAGATGTGTTTGTAACTCAGTACATTTATGTTCTAAGTGTTCTGCCTTTGTCTGTTCTGCCCTTTCACTTGCTGATACTTTTTGTTTAAGCTCTGAAATCTCAACTTGGTTAGTGTCATTTCTTTCCTTAAATGTCTTCAATTTTGCCAACATTTTCTCAAATTTCTGGCCATCTGCAGCACTCTTCTCAGTCAATAATAAATTTTCTTCTTTAAGCTTTTCTATTTCAGCTTTCAAACCTTCTCTTTCTACATTGGATGCTTCATCAGATTTTGTATCAGTAGTAGCACTAGAGGTTATATTGACTGATACAAATGGTTCAATCATTGGTACACTATTCTGTAGGTCTTCAACTTCACTCTTTACAATAAAGTCTTCTTGCACCACTTGTAACACAGGAGCATCACCTACTGGAACACTACTCTGCAGCTTCTCTACTTCTCTGCTTTCTATAAATCCTTCTTGCACTGATGACATTAATGCAGGTTCCATTTCTTGTTTCTGACTCTTTTCATGTTCCATATTTTGATTATAGAGTTCATCTACCTTCCTTTTCAGCTCATCATTTTCAGCCTTCAGTGTATTAACCTGTTCACCTAGACTGTCATTTTGATTGACAACTTGCAGGTAGTCTGCCTTTATGATTTCACTACTTGAGGCTACAAGCTCAAAACTTGCTTTCAAGTCTTGTAACTGTGTGACTGTTTGTTGACATTCAGTTTCAAGTGATGAAACTTGCACTTTTAGCTGATCATTTTCTGACACTATGTTCTGCAACTGAGTTTGTAATTCCAGATTTTCTGATTCAGATGCTACAATCTTGTCTGTAACATCACTAACCTGAGCTTTAACTTCATTTTCTTTCATTTCATTTATATGTTGGGTTTGGCTACCTACAACAGTCCTTAAATCACTTATTTCTTTAGTTAATTGTTCGACTTGCTGGATGAGATTATCATTTTCTATCCTTAGTTCACTGACTACTGTCGATGAATCATTGCTCTTCTCCAGAATGGATCTGTTTTCCGCTTCTAACTTATCAACTTGTTGAACAAGACTAGACACTTGTGTTTCATATTCAGATATCCTAGATGTATATTCTGCTACTTTTGTATCTAATTGTGTTTTTAGTTCTTCCACGGCCTTTTCACTTTCAACCAAAGCTTCCTCTTGCTTACTTTTCTCTTTTTCATATGATTCTTTCAAACTCTCATTTTCCTTTAGTTTCTGACTTATTTGTTTCATCTTTTCTTTCAGATCTGTTTTCTCATTTTCAAGAAGTTGTACTGCAGCATTCCCTGCTGCTTCTCTGACTAGAGCTGCAGCTAATTCTTCCTGTATCTGTACAAAATTTGTTTCTAAAGTTTTCTTTTCTTGGGTTATCTCTGCTAAATGCTGTTCAAATCTTTCACTATCATCCTTCCCTTGTAAAAGTTTGTTTTCAAGACTATCTTTCAGAGACACAATTTCAATATTCAAGGATGAAATAGTTTTCTTAAAACCAATAGCTTGTGAATTCAACACATCTATCTCATCTTTGAGATTTACAATTTCTTTGTCTTTTTCTTCAGTATATTGTTTTGAAGAAGTTTCATTTACTAAATTGTCTTGCATCTCTTTCCTAAGTAAATCTAACTGTTCTTTCAGCACTTCATTTTCTGATAATGACAAGTTCAACTTCCCAGATAATTCCTCTGCGTTCTCAACTTTTGATTTTATTTCGGCTTGTAATAAGGTCAATGTTTCTTCCAAGTTTGTAATATCTTGCTTTAAGGTTTCAACTTCACTTTCTTTCTTTTCAGTAGCTTGGGTCATTTCTTGTAAATTTTCAATAAGACTCTGTAGTTTCATTTCTTTTTCACTAACTTGACTTTCAAAATTGTCCTTCTGCTCATTTAAAGATCTTATTTCCTCTGATAACTCTGTCAATTTTTCATCCTTTCCATCCAGTTCTTTTCTGAATGCAGACAAATTTATATCCTTTGCTCTTAACATTTCCTTTAACTCATCATTTTCACCAAGAAATTTAGTATTTTCTTTCTTTGTTTCAACCCAGTTAGACTCTGTACCATCAAGTTGCTCATTTAAGTCATTGACTATTGTTTGAAGTCTGTCTTTTGTTTCAGTTTCATCATTCAACAGAGATTTCAGTTCATCCCTTTCTGCTACATTAGCTTTCAACTCATTTTGGAACATTGCAATAGTGTCAATATACCCTTGACATTGATTTTCCAAGTCATCCACTTTTTGCTGCTTAGTTTTCAACTCAGTCTCATTGAGTTCCATGGAACTTTGAATCTCTGAATTCTCACTTTTTCTCTTTTCAACCTCATTCCTTAATTCAAGTAATTCATTTTGCATTGATTCATAATCACTCATTTCTGATTTTGACTTTTCACTACTAAGTTCCTGATTTAACAATTTATTCATTTCTTCTTTCTCTTCCAGCATGTGAGCATACTGTTTTAGGGAAGCATTGTTTTGTTCAAGCTCTGCCTTCATGGTGTCAAGCTCAGCCTCTATATTCATCTTCTGACCACCCAGTTCTCCTTTCTCCTGCTCCAATAACCTTGTTTTCTCCTCCGCTAGTTGAACATTCTTCTCAGATGCATGTACTTTATCTGTCAGCTCCTGAACCTGTCCCTGTAACTGCTCTGCAAACTCAGCATATGTTTGTAACTGTGACTGTAGGTTCTGCATCATTTCAGTATCTCCTGTGTCTTCAATTTTTGGTTTATTAAGTTCTTCTTTCTCACTATTAACTCTGTCCAATTCCTCTCTTGAATCATTTAATTGTTTCATTAGTTCTTCTTTCTCCATCTTTTCTTTTTCTAAATTAGCGCTAGTCTGATTGAGCTGTATCTTAATTTTCTTTGCAGTTGCCAATGCTTTCGTAAATTTGAGTTCTTTTTCTTCCACAGCTTTCTTCAAATCTTGGTTTTCTTTTTCCATTTCTTGGAATTTAGCATCAGTGCCTGAAATATCATCCTCCCCTTCTGTTAATTGTGAAAGTCGTTCCTCCATTTCCTGCATGTTTTCCAGCAGAAACTTTATCTTTTCATCCTTCTCTTGCAGCTTGACTTCTAATTTAGCATTTTTATCAGCATCAGCCTTTGCTTGCTGAAGCTCTTTGTGTAGACTCTGTAATTCTGACTGTAGTTTTTCGACAGTTTCTGTGTTGGCTGCTGTGACATGATCTTCTACATGACCCTGAAAAGAGAGGAGATTCAAACTTTAACCCTTGTCATGCTGACTTTATTTTTCAAAACTAACTATTTAACCCTTTTCCCAAACAACAAAATTTTAGGGTGTTCCAAATTCAAAGCTGCTGCAGACGACAATATAAAAGTAACTAAAAGGGAAAATCCTGTACTATATAGCACAGAAAATATTGAGGCAAAAGGAGAAAAATGCTGATTATCAGCATTATCTTCTTCTGCCTCAATGCTTTTCCAGGCCTTTACTATCGGCGACATCAAAACCTGAGGTCTTGTTCGGGAGAGGTTTAAATTAATATCAGCCCTTTCCAAAACAACACCTCAGGTTTTGATGTCTCTGATAAAAAAAGGCTCGGGAAAACATTGATGCAAAAGAAGAAAATCTTTATGTCACCTGCATGTGTTATTTGGTGAACCATTATCTTCAACAAGACCTTGAAGTGAGAGGAAAATCAGACAAGGCTATTGAAAGGAACCATCGTTTGGTAAAAGATTTAACCTTTTTGATGCAGAAGACAAAGTGAAGGACATTGCTGATGTTTTAGAAAAGTTGTTTAAAAGTAATTTGTTCAGTATTTACTTTTCTCTCACCGTTTTCAACCATGTTACGGTAGTCAGAAAAGGTTTTGTTTGAGACATCAGAGAGATCTCGCTACCAGTATTTTCTCAAATAAGTGTTTGTGACATGAGCAGCGGTATAAAATTTGTTTTCTCAAATGGAATTATGAATACTATTTTCCAAAATGGTTCAAATTCAAAATGTTTCAATTTAAAAGCTACTGCAGACAGCAAACTGAATGTTGATAAGAGATTATCAGATATGATTTATGTAAAACTCTAACGTCCAGCCATGTTTTGTAACACCATAAACTACTTTTCATCCAACAAACAATGCATTTTTGTAGACCACAGAATTCAAATTCATTGCAAATTCAGTGGTTGACAAAATATCTGAAAATGCATGCTTTGCTGGATACCAAGTAGTATATGGTGTAACCAAAAATGGTTGGACATGAAAACCATTCTCAAATACCAAGTTAGTAACCAATAACCACATGCTCGAACATCAAGATTATAATGACTCATTCAAGCTTTTCATTCTCAAATACCAAGTTAGTAACCAATAACCACATGCTCGAACATCAAGATTATAATGACTCATTCAAGCTTTTTTTTTTATCAAACCTATCAACCAATCCACAACTGAAATTTGAGCTGGATGAAACTTGTATTCCTTAAAAAGGATTGATCTTGTTTTATCTTAAGTTTAATTGTTACCACTGTAAGTTTTCCGTATATAATAGGGTGATTTATATTAGTTGAATACATGAGTAAATGCACATGGATTAGATATATAAATAATATATGTGCACACACGCTACACACCCATCCAAACACACAAAATGCACAACCAAGCACATTCTATTAACCCTTTCCCAAACAGCAAGAATTTAGGTTGGTCAAAATCAAACACATTCTATTAACCCTTTCCCAAACAGCAAGAATTTAGGTTGGTCAAATTCAAAAGCTGATGAAGACATAATTATTGATCTTAATAAAGATCAAATTTGTACACAATATAGTATATAAAATATTGAGGCAATCAGGTTATCAGCATTTTCTTCTTTTGTCTCAATGTTTTCCCAAGCCTGTCATATCAGGGACGTCAGCTTTCCCAAACAAGGACAAATGGTCTTGGCATCCCTAGAAGTACTTTGGAAAAAAAATTGAGAGAAAAGAAGAAATTGCTGATAATCAGCAATTTCTTATTTTATCTCAATATGTCTATTCTTAAGCCACATATTTTCTTTTATCTATATCAATTATTTTGTTGTCTACAAATCCTTTCCAACTGGATCAGTCCAATATTTCTGCCATTTGGGTTAAACATACACAATTGAGTTTGGATATGGAAAGAGAGCTCTTACGACATTCATGACCAATAAGTATGAAGATCAGCTTACACACCAACTGATCTGGATCTATTATTTTCTCTTATAACTTCATTACCCACAATAATTGTAGGATTGAATGGAGTTTTTCATCCCACTCAACTACTAAGGTCATATGGAGACGGGACCTCGATTTAGAGTCTCATCTGAAAGACTGAAGAAGCGGGGGATCGAACCAGCGACCCCTGTGTTTCAAGTCCAGCGCATTACCACTGCATCACATCTGCCCCCTGACGATAATTGTTGGAGAGCAGCATGACTATTAAAACCCTTTCCCAAACAAGACCTGTTTTTGACGTCCCTAATAGAATAGGCTAAGGAAAACATTGAAACAAAAGAAGAAACTGCTGATAACCAGCAGTTTCTCCTTTTGTCTCAATATTTTCTGTGCCATATTTTACACAAATCATATCTTTAATAACATCCATTTTGTCACTTGTGGCAGTTTTTGAAGTGGATCACCCTAAAATTTTGTGGTTTGGGAAAGGGTTAATGAGATCGCATCAATTTGAGCCAGATCCATGTCTTGAATGCCATAAGGGTACTTTTTCGATATCCCTCTTCAAATTGAGTAATATGTCTTGAATATAGAGTAGAGTATATTGAGTATAGTTAAACCATGCTAAATCTACAATGTGCATAATTATGTTGTCGCTTTTCAACGAAAAACCTCGTAACTGCAGCTTGTTTTAAGCTGCAGTTACGAGGTTTTTGCTGTAAAGTGATGATATATGCCTATTACTATAATGTAATATATAATGAGCTAGGATCTGGAAAAAAGGCCTCTTGTACCACTTGAGACTATCATGTTTACAGACTGTTTCTATATGCAGACTGATCAGGACCCATGATGCTCTTTTAACCCTTTCCCAAACAAGACCTACTTCTGACGTCCCTATTGAAAACCGCTTGGGAAAATATTGAAACAAAAGAAGAAACTGCTGATAACCAGCAGTTTCTCCTTTTGTCTCAATATTTTCTGTGCCATATTATACACAAATCTCATCTTTTAATACACCCATTTTGTCGTCTGCAGTAGCTTTCAAATTGAACCGCCCTAAAATTTTGTCATTTGGGAGAGGGTTAAAGTTGCAACAGTTTGTCCAAAATGGTCTCAAATGCTATAAGGGCCTATTTTCAATACCCTAGCTAGATTATAAAAGCACAAGCAAACTATTATGTTAGCAATCCATATCAACCCTAACCATGCTGATCTTGGAGAATTCTTACATCAGTATTGGACTTAACGTTGCTTTTAGGATTTTTTCAGGCGTTTCACCTTTTCACAAGTTAAACTATCCATATTGTTGGTTTCAATTTAAAATGGTGTAACTACAGCTTGATTATGCTGTAGTTATAGTATTTTCTGACAACCAAATATTGCTGCTTTTCAATGAAAACCTTGTAACTGCAGCTTAAAACAAGCTGCAGTTACAAGGTTTTCATTGAAAAGCAACAATATATGCTTTAGGGGATTTAATCAGCATGATATGGATTAACCATTACCAAACAACATAATTTAAGGCTTGTCCAAATTCAACGATGTTGCTGATGACAAATTCAAGTGAATGATTTTTTGGTCATTTAGTGTAGAAAACATAGTGGAAAATGAAGAAATTGCTTATTGCAAGCAATTTCTTCATTTTCCACAATGTTTTCTGAAGCCCTTTTCTTGTGGTGCACCGAAACGTCATTATGTTGGAATGGTTTAACCCTGTACCACACATTGACTCATTTTGACTATCAAAAAGATAGAGGCTTTGGAAAACATTGTTGCTTGTGACAAGCATTTTTTTTCATTTCATGCAATGTTTTCTATCTAAAAAGACCAAAACATCTTAAATTTCATTCATTCAAAGTTATCGTCTGCAACATCTTTGAATTCGGACAAGTCTAAAAGTTTGCCGTTTGGAAATGGGTTACTGATTAATAATATTCGAGCTACACTTGCATATACCTGTTGACTTGCAAAGACTGGCACAATAGTTTCTTTCTGTATGGTTTCAGCAACACCATCAACATCACTTCTAGACAAACTCCTCAAATTCTCATTCTCTTGTATAAGATTGGTTACTTGGGTTTGAAGTTCATGGACTTGTCTTGTGATGTTATCATTATCATTCATAGTTTGTGCTTGCAGCTGTTCTTTATATAGCACAATCTCCTCCTGTAAGTTAGATATCTGATTTCTACCTTTCTCTATTTCTGCTGATAGTCCTTGTATATTTTCTTTCAATGAGTCAACAAGAGCATCTTTGGCTTCACACATATCTTTCAACTTTGTACAAGCTGTCTTTTTAGAGTTTAATTCAGATGTTATTATTTCCAAGGATTCCTCTGCCTGTTGCACTTTTTCTAATGCTGACATACAATTATCATCAGAAGTTTGTTTCATTTCCCTCAACATGTTACTCTCCTCCTTTAATTGCTCTATCTGATAATCCTTTTCTTCATTCAGTCTTTGGATATTCTCAATTTGTGTATCTTTATCACCAATTCTGTTTCTCAACTCTTTCACATCCCTATTGAGAGTAGAGCATTCAACTTCAAGCTCATCTCGTTTCTCAATAATTTCATCCATTTTGTCTCTATCCTCACCAAACTGTTTTAATTCCCCGGCAGCTGCTCTCAGATCTCTGTCTTTCTGTTCAAGATTACATTCCAAGTCAAGCTTCTCTGACACCAGCTGATTCATTTGTTCATACAATGACTGTATTTCTTCTTTTTCATTCTGTAACAGAGTCTCAAATCGCTCCTTCTCTGACTGCAAACCTTCTCCTGAATGCGTTAGAGCTTCATTCATTTTCTTTGCTTCATCTAGTTCTGTCATCTTTTCTTTCATTATAGTTTTTAGAGAGTGCAGTTCCTCATCTTTCATTTGAATCAAATTTTCATTATCAGAATATTGCTTCAAAAGAGTTTGGTATTTTTCATTGACATTTTCACAGTCGGACTTCATCTGTTGGAGTTCATTATTCACCTCATAAGTCCTTGCATCAAAATTGTCTTGAGATTCATTTGCCCGTTGTTGTATTTCGGCCAATTGATTCCTAGTAGAAAGTAATTCATTCTGCACACTTTCAAGCTCTATAGTTTTTCTCTCAATACCATTTTCATGTTCTAGAAGTAAATCATTCAACCTGCCAATTTCAGTCTGAAAACCTGTATTGTTTTCTTCATTCTTCTTCTCGGCTGTTGCCAGATGTTGTTTAATTTCAGCAATACATTGTTGCAGCTTATCATTCTGTAACACATATGTATCTCTCTCCTCTTGAGTGTGTAAGAGGAAAGACTCTAATTCTGCGATCCTTGAACCGTCAGATATTACATTTGTTTCAGTAGCTGATTTAGACAAACTTTCTTCAAGCCGAGATATCTTCTCCTCCAGTTTTCTTATTTTAGTATCTTTCCCTTTGCTCACTTGCTTCAATTTCTTGATTTCTCTCTTTAACGCTGGTTCAGAAATTGCTTGATTATTGTCGCTTGAAGGAATATCACTTTCTGAGTTCTCACTATTAACTGGTATGATTTGTGATTCAATGGCATTAGTATCAATCATATGTGTAGGTACATTTTGACTTGAAAAACTTTGCATGACATTTTCATGAGGTATAGCTGATTCTTGCCTCATTTCTACTTCCTGCACTATCTCATCTCTAACTTGTGATTCAAACATTTGAGGTCCTTGTTTGTTATTGGACTCTCCAGTATCAGCCATTGAAAGAAAGGTATCAAATTCATTTATAGCAGCAGCTTGCTGTACATTGCCTTGATATGCATTTTTATCAACTCCAGCAGTACTTACACTACTTACTGAAAGTTTATTCTGTAGAGTCAATATTTCCTTTTCTTGTCTTGAAATTGTATCTTTTAGTTGTGTGATTTCCCCTTGAAGTTGGTTATTGATTTGCTGAAGGGCTTCTAAACTCTTATTATGACTGTCAACATGTTGTGTAAGGTCATGGATTCTGCTATCCTTTTCAGAACCACTAGCCTTCAATGTCTCAAGTTCTGTTGCCAACTCACTTAATTTGTGTTTCATGTCTTCATTGATTGTTGAAAGATTATAGTTTTCTTCTTTTTCCTTTTCTATCAATTGATTAGCTTGTGACAATTGTTCTCTTTCATGCAATATCACATTGTCTTTCTCAGCTGAATCTTTCTTTTCATTTTCAATGGAAGCACTCAGTTCATTGACAGCGGCTGCTTGCTGATTACAATACTGTTCCCATGCATTAATGTTTGACAGAAGATTATTTCTCTCCTCTTCAAGCTTTGTCAAACCTGATCTGAGCTCCAAACATTCTTGCTCCTTTTCTGCTAGTATCCCATTAAGCCTGATGTCTTGGGATTCCAATTCTTGTTTCAAAGTGATAGTCTCCTGAGATTTTGCAGCAATCTCTGTGTTTAAATCCTTTATTTTGAGTTCTAACTCTGTAAGGCTCTGTTCTGAATCTTTCAACTCCTCACTAACACTAATATGTCTATCTTTAACTGCATCTAGTTCCCTTATTTTCTCTTCAGCTTCAATCAGGCCTCTTCTTAAGTTTGAAATGTCAACATCCTTTGTCCTAATCAACTCAAGGTTGGTATCAAACTCTTTTTCAAGAGCAGCACACCTCTGTTTTAATGCCACTAATGTATTACTACTTTCTTCCATTATTGCCTTATTTTCAGTTTGTTCATTATCATATACTGCCAACTTTCTTTCTAGTAGTATTCGGGATGAAATCTCTTCATCAAGTTTTAAGTTAGATTCTGTTAATTTACTCTGTTTATCTTGAAGTTCTAACTGGAGATCGTGTAAAAGAAGGTCCTTTTCAGACAAACTTTCTCCAACAGATTTCAATTCCCTTTCCTTGGCACTGATAGTGTTGATATTTTCATTCAACTTAACTTCCATATCTGCAACAGATGCTTCAAGAGTTTGACATTGTTCTCTTAATCTTTCCAATTTATCAGCTTGATCAGCGTTTTGTTCTAAATACTGCTGATTTTGTTCATTCAAGGAAGTTGCTCTTTGAAGCTCTGACTGAATTTGATTTTGAAGATTAACAATATAGATCTGCATGTTCTGGTCTTCACTTTGTCGGTCAATCATTTGCTGCTGCAGACTATGTAGGTCATTTTCAAGTTGCGTGATCTTTTCTCCTGAGATTCTTATAGTTTCGTCTTTTCCTGACATAGTTTCATGCAAACTTGCTAGCCTTCCTTCCACTTCAGACAGTTGACTTAATGTAGAGTTATAACTTGATCTAAGGTCTTCATATGACCCCTGCCATGAGCCATGTGTTTGACTTAATTCAGATTCCAATCTTTCTACTGTTTGCTGTAATTCAGTAACTTGAGACGTTTTGCTTTGGAGGCCTTCTTCTATTTCATGATAACTTTTCTCTAGATGTTTTATTTTGGTGTCTTTTCCTTTCAGAAGTAAATGCATTTTCTTGATTTCAGCCTCAAGTTTAACTTTTTCTGCACTAACTTTTTCAATTTCTTGTTTTAAATCTGATATCTCCATTTCCTTTCCCTTGACCATTTCTTCATACTGTGTAAGTTCTGATAGAAGGTCCTCCCTCTCTTTCATTAAATCACTCTTATCTAAATGTAAATGATCAACATCCTCTCTCAGAACTGACACATCTTCTTCTAGGTTCATTATTTCTTCATTTTTACGATCTATCGTCTCATGAGCATCGTCAATTTGATCCTCTAAGGCATTGCAATGACTTTTCCATTCATCTTTGTCAGCAAGAGCATTGTCTAAACGATATTTGAGATCATTTTCAATTTCATCAAGGACATCTAATTTACTGGTCATATCTTTGATATTTTCTTGTAGTATTAAAATATCAGTATCTTTTTCAGATATAGTTTTCTGTTGTTCACTTATAAAATTTTCCATGTGTTTCACTTTAGCCTCTTTACCTTTACTTAGTTTCACAAGTTTGTTCTTTTCTTGGCTAAGTTTCTGATTGTCTGAGAGCAATCCGGCTATCTTTGATTTCAACTGCTCAAAACTCATTCGTGATGTATCGATATCTCCTACCACATCCTCATCCTTATTTTCACTACTATGAAGTTCACTATTCAAGCTTGCCTTTATTGAATCACTTTCAGAAATTAGACTTTCCTTTTCACTGCCTAAATCAGTTGCACTTGTGCTCAATTCCATCATAGTAAGTTCTTCTTTCTCTAAACTAGATTTCACATTTTCTAACTCCTTCTTGGCACAATCTAATTCAAACTCAAGAATGATCTTTTCTTCAGACAACTTTTTCATGGCTTTTTGATTATCATTTAATTTTGATATTTCCTCATCTTTAAGCTTTAGAGTGTTTTCAAGATCCTGTATCTTTTCAGACAAATCATTACAATTTCTTTCAAGTTCCTGAGTTCTACCATGAGATACTTTGAGCTGTTCTTTGATGTCATTTTCTTTTTCATTCAAAGCCATTATATCTGACTGTAGGTTTTGCAACTTTTCTTGGAGCTCTTTATTATCATTTGATAAGTGATTTAATTCCTCTACCTTTGCCTGAACCTTCTCTTCCATTTTCTTTACTTTTGCATCTTTCCCCTTATTCACTTTCTGCAATTTGCTGAATTCAGATTTCATTTTGGACATTTCTTGTTTTAGATTTTCAACATCCATCCTTGCATGTTCTAATAATGATTCAACCTCTTCTATTTGTGACATTTTGTGTTTCAGTTCATGTTCCTTGTCCTGGAGCAACTGTTCAAAATCTTGGTTTATCTTCATGATAGTAGCTGTCTTTCCCTGACCTATTTTCTTCAGTTTTTCAGCCTCCAACTTTAATTTTTCATTTTCCCGACTAAGATTATTTAGTTCTAGAGTTGGTTTCACATCTGTCTCAGGTTTTTTAGCAACTTCTCTGAATTTCTTTAACAATTCAATTTCACTGTCCTTCTCTTCACATACCTTTTTCATCTGTTCATAAGCTTGCAACAGTTTATCAGAATCCTTTGAATCATACTGCTCCACCAGATCTGTACTTAAGTCATGAACCTTACTTTCCAGGTTGTCCCTTTCAGCCAATAATTCATCTCTTTCTATTCTTAGTTTTTCAAAGTTTTCCGTAATCAATCTCAGCTTGGTATCTTTACCTCTAGAAACTTTCAGTAACTTTTTATTGTCCACTTTGAATTTGTTTCTTTCCTCAGTAACACTTTGAAGTTTTTCTTTCAGTTTGCAGACACTAGCCTCCTCCTCACCACCGACCTCTTCATTAAATGTAACATGGATATCCAGGTCTGATGATACAGATGAAAATGATGAGTTAAGACTAGACACTACAGAAGGCTCTATCATTTCAACTATTTTACCTTCTGTAACCACAGTAGGGTGAGATGACTGTTCTGATACCTTAATGCTTTGTTGTAAAGAGTCCTTATCATTTTTTAGGTCCACTGATTTAGCTGGTATTTCATTACTGGCATTTTTCATATCACTGATTTCTTTCATCAAGGATTCAATTCTTCCTTCTTTTTTCTTTAGAAGATTTTTATTTTCATGTAATAGTTTCTTAAGCTCCTGTTTATCACGTTGTAAGTTATCACAGAAATCTTTGAAATCTGAGTCACTGTCTGTCCCAAATGCTTCATCAATTTGGGTCTGTAAGTCTTAAATAATCTCTTCCTTTAAATCTAAGGCATTTTTCAAATCTTCAACCTGTACCTCTAGAGCATTCATATTTACATTCCCACTGTCTTGTACACTCTCCTCTTCATTAGTGATAGTGTTAACATCTTCTGCAAATTCACCATTATCCTTCCTAGCATCATTATTGTCTATATCTTTCTCAACTTCATTATCATATTCCATGTTACTAATCTCAGAGTTAACATCACCAACCTGGTTTCTACTTATCTCAGCTTTTAGTTTATCATTTTCCTTTGACAGCCTTGTTATTTCATTGTCCTTGTCTTCCATCATGAGAGTAATATCAACCATCCTTGTTTCCATTTCTGCCAGTCTGTCTTGGAGTTCTGGTCCTAAAGGTGATGTTTTCTTGGTCATCCCAAATGAGTCTTCATCTGTTGCCTGCAAGTTTTCAAACCTTACTTTTATTATCACTCATATATACACATAAACACATACTAATTAACCCTTTCCCAAACAAAATCAGGTTTTGACACACATAAATCAAATTTTTTGGGATAACATTGAAAGAAAAGAAGAAATTGCTGATAATCAGCAATTCTTTCTATGGTGTAACTTACACATTTTCAACTTCAAGAGTCAATTAATTTGTTTTTGTTTTTCAAATTATAGCAGTCTTATATTTTGTTGTTTGGGAAAGGGTTATCACTAAATATCCAAACAAACTCATGCTATTTAAAGATGCACTGTAACAACTATAAAATTGGGAAGAGACAGTGAAACACTGCTGCTAAAGAAGAAAATGCAAATTACCAGCTATTTTTTCACAGTATTTTCTTTGCAATAGTATGAACAAAAAGTTGACATTATCTTCCTTCCACAATGCGTGCAGAGGTTTTAACCCTTTCCCAAACAAGACCGGGTTTTGATGTACCTATTAGAAAAGGCTTGGGAAAACATTGAGACAAATGAAGAAAATGCTGATAATCAGCATTTTCTCCTTTTGCCTCAATGTTTTCTGTGCTATAGTATTCACACATTTTACATCAAGTAACATCCATTTTGTGGTCTGCAGCAGCTTTCAAATTAGACCACCCTACAATTTTGCTGTTTGGGAAAGGGTTAATAGCTTTTTGAATCAAGCTTGTATTGTTTTGGAACATCAAATACTTAAACGATTCCAAAACAAGACCTGTTTTTATGTCCTTAATAGATGAAGATTGGGAAAACATTGAGACAAAAGAAGAAACTGATGATAACCAGTATTTTCTGTGCTATATTGAACCTTTCCTTTTTAACATCAATTTTGTCATCAACAGAAACTTTCCAATTAAATCATCGAAAATATTGTTGTTTGGGAAAGGGTTAAGGCAAAAGTTAAAGATTTGTATAGCCCACAATAAATTATCTGGCAGAGCATCTCTAGCTATTAGCTAGAGATGCTCTGGCACGTCATTTATCAAGAGCAATTATTATAATCTTGTGAACTTGATTTTCAGTTAGTTGTCTACTTACACACTAATTTAAAATTTTGTTAACCATACACTCTCAATAGCATCTAATTTAAAATTATTCAATCATTCTTTACACCCAACCACTATTTTTCACAAACCCTCAATAAATTTATGTTATGTGTATAATTGAAAATAAAATTCCATCATTTTTCAAACCATACCCTAACCATGGAATCAAAGAAAATTTAACCCATTACCAAATGGCAACATTTCAGAATTGCCCAAGTTCAAAGATGATGCAAAGGACAAATTCAGTTAAAGGAAATTTTACAAGTTTCTGACTTTTGGGGTACAAAACATTGTGTGAAATGAAGAAATTGCTTGTTACAAGCAATTGCTTCATTTTCCACAATCTTTTCCCAAGTTATTTCTAGGGGTGTTAAAAATTCCTGTGAAGAATGGATTAATATCAAACACCTCTCCCAAACTAAGATATCCATTGGACAATTGGTTGTATTGAACTTTGGAACTGAAAAGGCGTCAGGAGAGGGAAGAAAATTCTTTATTCTCTGCATTAACCTGTAACCAAATGGCATAATTTTGTATGGGTTCAAATACAAAGATGTTGCAGACAACAATTTTCCGTGCATGAAATTTTATGTCTTTCGGTCTTTCTTGGTAGAAGACTTTCTCGGACATAATGTTTCCAAAGATTTTATCATGGGGAGCGTCAAATTTGTCAATGTGTGGTAATGGGTTAAATTGAAAAATATCAAGGAAAAGGGAGAAAATGCTTGTTATAAGATATTTTTTATTCCCCCCCCCCCAATATTTTCAAGAGCTTTAACCAATTCCCTTTCATGATGTTTCTGGTGCTCCATAAAATAAAGGCTTTGGAAAGTATTGTGGAAAAGGAAGAAATTGGTTGATTTTTTTCATTTCCTACAATGTTTCTTATCCAAAAATATGTCACTGTTCTGGAAAGGGTTAAAGACAATAGGCTGTTATTTGATGTAAAATTGTTACTTTTCAACAAAAACCTCGTAACTACAGCTTTAATCCTCTCCAAAACGACAATTTTTTTCCCTGTCTAATTCAAAAGGAGTTGCAAACAACAAAATTCATGTTGAATAAAGATACAATTTGTGTAAAATGAATCCGAAGAAAATATTGGGGCAAATGGAGAAAATGCTGGTCACCAGCATTTTCTTCTTTTGACTCAATTTATTTTCAAACCTTTTCTCTTAGAGGTGTCAAAAAGCATTGATGTGTGGGAAAGGGTTAAAGCTGTAGTTACGAAGTTTATGTTGAAAATCAGCAAAATCCTGTTTATACTTACATTAAGCAGGTCATTTTGACTTTGGGCAAGTGGAACAGAGGTCAGCTGACTTATAGCTTCTTCATGCACCTACAATACACCAAGAAAATATCAATTAGATAGCCGCTTTAACCCATTAACCCTCTCCCAAACGGCAATCATTTATGGTAGCCCAACCTGGAAAGTACTACAGACCACAAAATAGATGTTGTTAAAGATAGAATTGTGTACAATATAGCACCAAAAATATTGAGGCGGAAGGAGAAAATGCTGGTTATCAGCATTTTCTCCTTCTGTTGCCTCAATTATTTCCCAATCTATTAGTTCTCGTGACATCAAAGCCAGGTCTTGTTTGGGAAAGGATAAATAAACAGCAAAATTTTATACTTTTACAAAAAGCAATGAATTTTGTACTAAAATAGCCTGAGCTCACCATTATGTATTGATAAATCATTGGTGTTGTTACTTACTGTCTTACATAAAAATTGTGTGACGAAATCAAAGCATTTTCTTTTTCTTTTCTTATAAGGTTTTATAAACCTACATAATTATTGTACATTGTCAAAAATGGCTACTCTTTGTAAATAAGTTAATATTTTCTCAGTTTGTCATTATATGCAATTTTTTTAATTCATTTTCTAGCATACACTCCTTGCTATTTGGATATGACTTACAAATTGTCATATTAACAAGTTACAATACTCCATTAAGACGCCCACAAATTCAAGTACCGTAGTTATTCTAATAAACGCCCATATTCTAATAAACGCCGATCCCCCAAATCTCAGCTGAGAATCTGCATATCGTCGGTGCTATGACAAAATTGCGTAATAGAAATTTTGCTCGAAAACCATTTTTTTCAGGAGAGCCAAAAACGTTTTTAGTACTTTTTACCGTTTTAAAAAATGTGCCGACAAAATTGAGTAACTCAATAACTACATGAACAATTTAGCTTCTTTAAGGTAAAATAAGGTAATTGAACATAACTTACGGTTCATTTATTGGTCAAAGTAGAAGAAAAACAGAGGAGAATGCCATTTCTCAGCCTTTTATTACTCTCGTGTAAATAATTTTTCTATGTATAATGCATTTTTGTCAGCTAAATCGAGTTACGCAATTTTGTCACATGGTAATTGAAAGGGTTCTAATAGGTGTAGAGAAACGCCGTTTTGACAGGATATGCGCCCCTACATACTTAGTAGAAAGCATTTATAAAAAACAATTGACAAAATTGCGTAACTAATTTGTTACGCAATTTTGTCATAGCACTGACGATATTTCAAGGACAATTTAAGTGGGAAAGGTGATTCTAATCAACGCCCATCCCCCGATTCCCAATTAGAATCATGTAAGTCATAAACAAAGATTACTTCCCAAAGCAATGAAAGAGAGGATTTCCTGTCCCCCAATCTGTTTACAATGAAGGAATTTCATCCAAAAATCATATTTTACCGTCCTTGTAACAAAACTTAGTTATTTTTTACTTGATTAACTTTGAGTCCATGAATTGACATTTGATTAGCATGTTTTGACTAACAAAATTAGAATTCCTCTTATAAACGCCCATCCCCAACTTTTGTATCGAGCACCTTTCTAATAAATGCCCGGGCGTTTATTAGAATAATTAAGGTATCTTCTCTTTTTTACTTTCTCTCAAACATCCATCTAAGATTACATAATTTACTCCAAATAACCCTTTCCCAAACATGACCTGAGTTTTGATGTTTCTTAAAGAAAGGGCTTGAGAAAACATTGAGGCATAGGGAGAAAATGATACCATGATACATTATTTGCTGTGTCAAATACAATTCCTATGTATCTTTCTCTAAAATAAATTTTGTCTTCTGCAGCAGCTTTTAACCCTTTCCCAAACAAGACCTGGTTTTGACGTCCCTAATAGAATATGCTTGGGAAAGCATTGAGACAAAAGAAGAAAATGCTGATAATCAGCATTTTCTCCTTTTGCCTCAATATTTTCCATGCTACAACATTTACATTTTCCGCACTTGGTAAAATTGATTCTGTCGTCAGCAGCAGCTTTCAAATTGGGCCATTCTAAAATTTCGCCGTTTGGGAAATGGTTAAATCAGGAAAAAATAAATTTTTGTCATTTGAGAAAGGGTTAATGTAAACCATAAAGAAGATAATTGTTTGATGTTGTATGAAGAATAACAGAATATAGACATCCAACTGCATGACATGTATGCTGGTGAAGCATATTAAAGATTTAAGTTCTTCCCAGCAATTAATGATTGAAAGCCCTTGCAGAAAGGAAGTTCATCATGGATAAACCAATGAAATGCCAGAAAGATAATAGTGTGAGACTATTTTCCATTTTCATTCATACTGATTCATTATGCTTATTTTCTTAGGTAGCATTGGAAGTTCTGTGTCACTCTGTGAATATGAAAATGTTATTTTCAAAACAGACTAACCATTTCGTATTGTATTGGGATCTTCTGTAGATGTTTCAGAGCTGTCACTCTATGTTCTTCATAAATTTCTCTGACTTCATTCTCTTTGTCTACCAACTTCTTCTTCAAGACTTCTATTTCGTGTGATTTCTCTTCAATGGTAAACACTTGTGACTCAAGCAGAGAATATAAGCCTTCACATTTCTCTTCAGCTTTGTCACATTTTTCGGACATTGATGCAAGTTGATCAATTAATTCTCCACACTTTTCTTTAGCAAATTCACACTTCTCTGATACTGCATTCAATTGTGCTGACAAATCTGCACACTTATCTTCAGATGTTTCATATTTCTCCGACATGGATTTCAATTGAACAGATGTTTCTTCACATTTTTCTTCTGCCATTTTGTTTTTCTCTGACATTATATTTAATTGTGCTGACAATTCTTCACATTTCTCTTCCACTAATTCACGTTTTTCAGAAATAGTTTTCAATTGTTCTGACATTTCTTCATAGTTCTTCTCAGTCAGTTCACATTTTTGTTCGGCTGTTTCACATTTTTCTGACATTGATTTGAATAGTACAGATAATTTTTCAATTTTTTCTTCACCTAGTTCACACTTTTTAGATAATGATGCTATTTCTGATTCAAGCTGATGTTTTGCTTCACTAGATTCCTTGAGACATTGGTTCAATTCTGAAATGGTAGTTTGTAATTCAATATTATCCCTTTCTTTCTCTGTCACTGTTTCAATTAACCCATCAAGGGACTTTTTACAAGTTTGAACTTTCATCAACATCTGTGAAAGCAAGGATTTGTCCGATATTGATTCCATTTGATATTCCTTTAAAGAACACTGAAGTATATCTATCTCTTGGGACTGCATTTCAAAATTCTGTCTGAGTTCTTTCAATATTTCACCCAACCTTGAAATTTCTTTTTCTTTCTTTGTAACATCATCTTGGTAGTTTTCATGTATTTTCATCTGCTGCTCTAACTGGGATTTCAAGTCATCATTTTGACCAGCCAACTGACACAATTCTTGATTTTGTGTTTTATTACAGTCTTCGAGATCTTCTTTTTCTTTGAGTATATCTTGAAGAGAAGCCTGTATATCATCTGTTATCATCTGACTAGCCTTCAGTTCTTCAGCAATTTTTGTAACCTCTGATTCTTTATCCAAAATGGTCTTTTTCATATGTTCAGCTTCATCTGACATTTTTGATGTGTCTGCTTTGTAAGATTCTATTGAACTGGCCATTTTAGCATTTTCTTCTCCTTTCATGTCAAGCTCATTCATTAGTCTTTCATTCTCTTTCTTCAATTCATGTATTTCTTCTTGAAGATCACTGATTGTATTCTTTGAATCTTCCAAATTAGAGGCCATGACTGTTTCAGCCTGTTCTGTTTGTCTGTTGAGTTGTTCAAGCCTTGATATTTCAGCATGCAATGTTTCTTTTTCAGATTTAAGATTTTCAATTTGGTCATTTAAACCATCTTTTTCTGTCTCTAAAGAAACAATTTGAGCTAAAAATTTAACCTCTGCAACTTCAAGCTGCTTGGTTTGATTATGATATTCTTGTTCTAATACTGATATTTCATCTAAAACCTTTTCTTCTTTCATCTTACTTGCTTCAAGCTGTTTTGTGAGTTTCTCAATTATTTCACTTTCAATTGACATTTTTCCTTTGTATTCTTCAAGAAGGGCGCTTAATTCACCATTTTCTTTACTTGTATCTACCAATTTCTGTGTTGCTGACTTATATTCTTCTTGAACAATGCGGTAGTTGTCATTTAACATTACATTCTGTTTATCCAAATCAAAGATCTTTTTCTCGAATTCCTTCATCTTTTTCTTTGTTTGCATTAAACCTGTCTCTTTTTCCTGACAATTTGTTTTTAATTCATTGACCCACTGGAACTGTTCAAGAAGCTGCTTCTCTAGGTTCTCTTGTTGACTCAAAGCATGATCAAGGTTGGTCTGTGTAGCCTGTAATGTTTTCTTGTAAGAAGCAACTTCTCTAATTTGCATCTGAGTCTTGCTATCACTGCTGCTTACTCTTTCCATAAGATTACTATTTTCAGCCTCTAAAATGTCAATCTTTGTTTTATGGTCTAAAAGTTTATCATTCATTTCAGACAACTCACTTCTAGTATCAGTATTTGATTTCATCTCTTCATCAAGATTTCCAGTCACCTCTTGTAATTGAATTTTCATATCATCTGAAATTTGTTTTTTCTCCGCCATTTCTTTTTCTAAGTCTTCTATATTTTTAGCATAGCTGTCTACAATTTGCTTTAAATCTGCTTCTTTCACAGCAGCTTCATCCAGTCTTTCTTCTGACCTTTCCAAAGCTCTTTGACAAGAAACTTCATTCACTTTCATCTTCTGAATAAGTTCATTCAGAGAGCATACTTCTCTGTCTTTTTCTTCTATTACATCTTGGAGAAAATTTGTTTGTAGTTCAGTTTCTTTCATTTTATCATACAACTCCTTATTCACTGTCTTTGAATTACACAAACTTTCATGCATATCAGATATTTTCATTTCACATTCTTCAAGCTGTCTTTCCAATCCCTTTATAGCTACTTCCCTGCAGTCCAGCTCATGTCTCATATTAGAACACATCTCCTCTGACTCTTTCAGTTGTACTTGTGACTCCCCTTTTTCAGCTGTCAAACTGGCCACCTCTGTTTCTTTGGCATCTAGAGCAGATTTTACATCAGATAACACTTCTTGCATTGATTCAGTTTCACTTAATTTCTGATGCAGAAGCTGGTCTAACTTGGAGCATTTTAACAATAATTCCTGCTTTTCCAAGGACAAAGATTCTAATTGACAATCTTTATCGCTCAATATTTTTTCTTTGTCTGTATTGTTCAGTTGTAATTCATCATTCTCATGGCTAACTATCCTCAGCTTTTCTCTTTCATTAACAAGCTGGCTCGAGGTCTCTTGAAGTTCTTCACTGATTGCACCTAATTTAGTTTCCAGCTCATCTCTAGCAGACTCTGTGTTTCTCAAATTAGACAAGGCTTCGTCTAACTGAGTCTCAAGTTCATTTCTATGTGAATTAGACAGGTCAAGTTGGCTCACTAAATCAGTCACATTTTCCGACAGCAATTCAATCTTAAGGTCCCTCTGTTCTTTCACTTTATTTAAATTGCTTTCTAACTCCTGAACATTATTTACCAGATTACTTATTTCAGTCTCTTTCTCAGATATATTCTGGTGTAAATTCTGAATCACATCATTTTGTTTCTCAAATTCTAACAATCCATTACTTTTTTCAAACTCCAGTCCTTCAATATCTTGTTGTTTAGATGACAAGTCTTTATTCAAAGTTTCTATCTTTGACTGCATGATCTCTATTGTGTCTTTATATTTTGCATTTTCTTTTTCTAAACCATCAATTGTGGTTTGCAACTCACTAGCAGTTAAGCTGAGCTCTTTACATTGATTTGAAGACACAGATATTGTGTCTTTTAACTCGTCCAACTGCTCAATCTGTGTTTGTACCAAAGCAGTCTTTTTAGTACATTCTGTATCAAGTTCAGTAATTCTACTCGACTGATCTTCACAAACTTTGGATAACTCCTCTAGTTCTGATATCTTGCTTTTTAAACATTCATTGCTCCTTTCTAATTCCAACTTAGTCTCTGTTATAGTGTTTTCCAGTTCCATTACTTTTTTGTCTGCTGCACATAGTTTTTCTTTAATTCCTTCATTAGATTTGATTTCAGAAATAGCCTTTTCATGCTTTTCTAATTCATTCATATATTTATTCTCAAAATCATCTTTCTCTGACAACAACTTCTGTATTGATTCTTCTTTATCTATTGATAACGCACACACCCTTTCAAGTTCTTCTTTACACTTAATAATTTCTGTATCTAAAGATTCAACTTCATTTTGCTTATCTTTTATTATTTTTTCATTTTCTTCTAGTTCAAGTGACCATTTTGCATTGTCATTTTCAGCCTCTCTTAGTCTTTTCTTAGTATTTTCCAATTCAAGACAAACCTGTTCATTTCTGCTGTCCAAACCCATTGCAGTCTCTTTCATGTCTGAATTTTCTAGTTCCAGCTTATGCAGTGTGTTTTTAGTTGTTGTATGACTATCCTTTTCATGTTCCAAGCTATTTTTCAAAGATGAATTGTCCTCTTCTAAATTCTGTATAACACTATTTGCTGAATTTATTCTGGTTTGAAGTTCATCAACATGTCCTACCTGTTCATCGATATTTTCATGAAGCCTAGTGTTTTCATTTTTCAAATCTATTACCATTTTTGAAGCTGCATCATATTCTTGTGATAGCATGCTGAAGCTTTCCATTTGTTTTTCTAAAGCTTGCTCTGTCTGTTTTAATTTTAAAGTGTGTTGTAGAAGTACTGAGTTTAAAGACCAAATCTCCTCTTGTTTTGTCAAAATATCAGCTAATAAAGTTTCTTTACTTTCTGTTATTTCTTTTATACTTTGCTCTTTTGCAATACAGATATTTTCTTTTGTAGTTTTTTCTTCAATTGCTGAATCCAGTTTCATTAAAAGATTACTCTTCTCTGCATGCAAAACTTCTTCAATTTCAATCTTTTCCTTAACAGTCAAATCTAGCTTTTCTTTAGCCTGATCATGCATGTTCTTGGCATCAGATATTTCTCTCTCTTTCTCTTGTATTTCATTGTGTAATTTCTTAACTTGCTCCTCCAGCATAACTAAAGATTGACATTTACTTTGTATTTCGGCTTCATACTTGTCATCCATTTCTTTACATTTAGATTCAAGATCATTGTGCTTACACTGCTCACTTTCTAACTGCTGTTTCAATTGGGTATTTTCTGCTGCATTGATTTGTAATTCATTTTCTAAATCACTTATCTTTGTTTTGAGATTTGCTATTTCATCACCATTTCCCTGTAAATCTTTGTGTAATTTCTCAACTTGTCCCTCTAGAACTTGCAAAGATTGATTTCTACTTGTAATGTCTTTTTCATATTTCAAAATTGTTTCTCCCATTTGTTTGTGTACTGTTTCAAGATTACTGCACTTGGATTGCTCATCAGCTAACTGCTGTTGTAAATGGGAATTTTCTGTTGAACTTGTTTGCATTTTATTCTCCAAGTCTTGTATTATCACCTGTTGTTTCGAAAACTCAATGTCTTTTTCTTCTTTTTCTTTGTGTATTTTTTCCATTTGATCCTCTAACACTAACAGAGATTGGTCTTTACTGTGTATTTCTGCTTCATATTTCGACAGTTTTGCTTCCAATTCTTTAAAGTTTGTTTCAAGATCACTGTATTTAGATTGTTCATCAGCTAACTGCTGCTGTAACTGAATTATTTCTTCTGTTTTGTTTTGTATCTCACTTCCTAAATCACCCAAATCCATTTGTTGTTTTGATATCACAACATCTCTTTCGTGTATTACATTTTGTAATCTCTCAATTTCATCCTCTAATACTACCAAAGTTTTATCTTTACTTTGTATATCTGCTTCATACTTTGATATTGTTTCATCCATTTCTTTATGTTTGGTTTCAAGATCATTGTTTTTACACTGTTCATCAGCCAGTAATTGTTTCAAGTGAGTATTCTCTGCTGTACTGGATTCTATTTTCTTTTCTGATTCACTTGTACTTGTTTGGAGCTTTGATATTTCTACACCTTGTTCATTATTTTTATCCTGTAATTCCTTGACTTGTTCTTCTAAAAGAATTAGAGATTGGTCTTTGTTTAGCATCTCTGCTTCATACTTTGACATTACCTCTTTCATGTCTTTGAATTTTGTTTCAAGGTCATTGTATTTAGATTGTTCTCCAGATAATTGCTGTTGTAAGTGAATGATTTCTGCTTCATTGGATTGTATTTTACTATCAAAATTGCCCATTGTCGTTTTCTGGTTGGTTATCTCCATATCTTTTTCCTCAATATCCTTGTGCAATTTCTCAACTTTTTTCTCTAAATCTACCAAACATTGGCCTTTATTAAGCATCTCCTCTTTACACTGCAATAATACTTCATCTGTTTCTTTACTTTTCAGTGCAAGGTCATAGTTCTTACACTTTTCATCAGTCAGAAGTTGTTGTAACTGGGTATTTTCTGCTACAATAGTTTGCATTTTGTTTCCTAAATCATCTGTGTTTGTTTTAAGGTTTGATATTTCAACATCTTTTTCTTCTATATTTTTGTGTAATTCTGAAACCTGTTCCTCTAAATTTACCAAAGAGTGATTTTTAATTTGAATCTCAGCTTCACATTTCAGTATTGTTTCATCCATTCCATTGCATTTTGTTTGGAGATCATTAGCCTTACTTTGTTCATCAGCCAGTTGCTGTTGTAACTGAAAATTTTCTGCTGCGCATGTTTGTACTTTGTTTTCTAAATCACAGGTACTAGTTTGGAGTTTTGATATTTCAGCATCTTTGCTTTGTATGTTGCTTTGTAGGTCATGAATTACTGCTTGGTGTTTTGCTTTCTCAATATCCCTTTCATCTATATTCTTATCCAATTTGCTAGTTTGCTTTTCTAATTCTACCAAAAGTTGGTCTTTACTTTGTATCTCTGTCTCAAATTTTGATAGTTTACCTTCCATTTCTGTGCATTTTGTTTCAAGATCATTGTACCTAGACAGCTCATCAGCTAATTGCTGCTGTACCTGAACATTCTCATTGACATTGGTTTGTATTTTACTTTCTAAATCAATCACTGTAGCTCTAAACTTTGAAACTTCACCATCTTTAACCTCTAAATCTTTCTGTAATTTCTCAACTTGATCTTCTAAAACTACCAGTGATTGGTTTTTACTTTGCATCTCTGTTTCATATTCTGATATAGACTGATCTATTTCTTTGCATTTTCTTTCAAGATCACTATTCTTACGATGTTCATTAGCCAGTTGCTCCTGGAACTGAGTATTTTCTGCTGCACTAGTTTGTACTTCCTTTTCTAAATCACCTACACTTGTTTGGAGGTTCAATATTTCCACATCTTTAACCTCTATATTAGTATGTAATTCCTTGACTTGGTCCTTTAAATCTTTCAAAGATTGCTCTTTACTTTGTTTTTCTACTTCATATTTTGACATTGTATCTTCCATGTCCTTGCAATTAGTTTCAAGTGCATTGTTCTTACTCTGCTCATCAGTTAGTTGCTGTAATAACTGAGAATTTTCTGTTGTGTTAGTTTCTATTCTATTTTCCAAACCACTTATTGTCACTTGCATTGTGGATATAGACATTTGTAAATCTTCAATGCTCTTGTTTCTGAAGTCTATTTCCTTTTCTGATTCAAGTATCTTTGATTTATGTAAATTACGGTCCTTGTGAAGTTGATTTTGTACAATTTGGATTTCGTTTTCATATGAGTATGTCTTTTCACACAAATTTTCTATCATCTCATTTAAATGAAGAACTTGAATATCATATTCTTCTATCTTGGATTGTAATTGAGATATTTCCTCCTTGTGTTTGACTATCATGTCTTCTGACTGCTTCATATCCTCTTCTAACTTGTGAGAGTATGATGAATTTTCTTGTAATTTACTTTCAAGGTCTTCTTTTTTCTGTTTTACAATATCAAAATCTGTCTGAAGATTTTCTATGGAAGCTGTTTTCTCGAGAAGCAATTCCTTACTTTTATCTAAATCCCTAACTGAAGTACTAAGTTCCTCTGAAACAACTGCTAGTTTGTTTTCACTTGTACACAGCCTTAGTTCTCTCTCATCTAGTTCTTTTTTACATTCATCCAATTCAGTATTAAGCTTAAAAATCATGCTTTCATGTTGAAACTTTTCTTCTGCTAAAGTTTTATTCAGTAATTCAATTTCAGACATATGATTCATAACCTTTGCTTCTAAATTGTCAGTCATTTTCTGAGATTCTTCTTTACTCTTGATCAAGATATTGAGCTTACCCAGCATTCCACATTCAATTTGTTTCAATGATGTCTCAAACTCTGCTGACATTGTTGAGAGCAGTGTTGAGACAGCTTCTCTTTCATTCTGAATTTCCTTACAATTTTCAATGACACTGCACAAATCATTGCAAACCAGTTTCACCTTTTCCTTTAAATCCCTATTTTCAAAATTGGAATCAGACAGTTTATTTTCAATGTCATTAATTTGATTTTTTAACAAACTCTCTGACTCTTGAAGGTTTTCAATTTGTGATTCAAGCGAAGAAACATTTTCCTTTAATGTGATATTTGACTGAAGTGCTTGTTCAAGATCTGCTTTAGTGGAATCTAACTGTGATTGGATTTCTACTTTTTCTGAAGACACATTATCAAATTCAGACTGGATAACATTTATTTGCTCAGTCTTAGTAAGAATGGCTGAATCAAATTCTTTTTTCATTTGCATGATAGCTTCATCTTTAGCCTTTATACTAGCCTCATATTGGGATGTTTTCTTTTGTTCCTCATTCAAAGCTTCATTTAATATTTTCATTTCATTTTCAATGCCTTCAATCTGTGATTTGTACTTCTCTTTTTCCTGTGATAATTCTTTGCATGTTTCTTGCAATACGTTAATGGTAGATCCTTTATCAATTTCTTCTACTTTTAAACTTTGAATACACTCATTTTGACTCTGGATTTCACAACAAATCTTATCGTTTTCAGCCTCCATTGTTGCAATCTGCTGATTCAAAGCTTCATTTTTCGCATTGACATCATGACAAACTTTGTTGATATTCTGCAGTTCCAATTTCAACTTTTCAACCTCATTTGACATTTCATTGTTTTGCATCCGTAATTCATTACATTCATCTTTTGTTTTGGCGAGTAATTTCTCAGTTTTATCTTTCAAACTTTCAACTTCCTTTGAATGTGCTTCCATTTCATTAATTTTGGTCTCCAAAGTGGCTTTCTCTGATTCTAAGTTAATTATACAGTTGTTACTGCTAGAGCACATACTTTCTAATTCCTGTACAGTTTTCTTCTGCTCCTCAATAGTTTCATTAGCCTTTTTACAGTCTGCTTTCATTTCACTCAAAGTGTTTTCTAATTGAGCATTTTTTGTAGTATAAGAATCCTTTAGACTAGAGATATCAATAATTTCAGTTTTGAGATCACTTATAACTGCATCCAATTCATTGCACTTTTCCCTATACTGTTTACATTCTGAGACAGATTGTTCCAATAAATACTTTGTTTTATCTTGATTCTTCCTTAATTGAGTCATTTCCTCATTTAAATAACTGTTTTCAGAAAATTTTGATTCAATTTGTATTTTCTTATCCTCCACTACTTTTTCTAAATGTTCTTTCTCTGCTGATATTTGTTTCAAATTCAAATTAAGAGAATCAATGGCACTTTCTTTCATTTCAAGGTCTGCTTTTAAATTGCTAGCTTCATGTTCTAACCTCTGACATATTTCCTCCTTTTCCTGTTGTATAGAAGACAGATTTTGTTTTGTTTCTTCAAGTAAATCTATTGCAGAGTCTTTCTCTTTACATTCTTCTATCAGTTGTGTGTTTAAGTCACCATTTAATGTTGTAAGTTTTGTTAGTTCTAATTCATGCTGTTCTTTGAGACTTGTCAACAGTGCTTTGTAGTTTTCAATTTCACCAAAATGCTTGTCTTTGAGCTCTAAATGTTTAGTTTTTTCTTGTTCACACATATCAACCAAGGACATAACTTCTTCAGTTTTTATCTGTAATGAGTTCTTGCATGTTTCATAACTTTCTTTGACCTCTGATAAAGATGTGCTTATGGCAAGCAGTTCTGTTTCCTTAATCTTTAAAGCTTTTTGCTGTTCCTCAAGTTTACTAGCATGTTCAAGCAGTTTAACAGACAAAGTTTCAATTTCTTTCTCAGTCTTTTCCAAATCACTGACTTGTGAATGATTTTTAGCTTTGAGAGACTCATTTTGCATCCTTTGGTCTTCTAAGTCATGACTTAATTCAGAAATCTTTTGTTCCTTTACATCAATATCATTTTGAAGTTGTTTTGTCATTTGTTCAAGATTTAATATGTCTGATTTTTTCTCATTTAGATCATCCAATGTTTCTTTAAGATTCAATGCCTTTTCTTCTACATCAGCCCGAAGAGATTTCATTGCAGTTAATTGATCAGCTTCAAGCTTCTTTAGACTTTCATTTTTCATTTCATATTCTTTTAAAGAAGTTTCTAAATCTTGAATACTGGAATGCAACTCAGAATTACAATTGGTCAAGTCATGTAGTTGAATTTCTATATTCTTCTTATCCTCATTTAAATTACTTATTTCTATCTTGGAATCTGATATAGTGGTTTGGAGTATAGATATTTGTTCATGCAAGCTATCACATTCATGCTGTTTCTCACACAACTTTTCATGCCGTACACCACATTCATGCTTGAGTTCACTAACCTGTGATTGAAGGCTGCTCTTCTCTTCTTCCAACAAGGTTACTGCCTGTTGTACATCCATAAGTCTACCATCTGTTGAGGACTTCATTTCCTTCACAGACTCGAGCTCCTTTGTCAAGTCTGCTAACTCAGTTTGCAACTCTTGGACAATAGTGTCATGTTTTGTCTTTGTATCCACAAATTCATCTTGTAACTGCTTTATCTCACTATCCTTTTCAAGTACACTTTCAGAGTAAGTTTCACACTGTTTCATAAAATTATCTCTGTCACTTTCTAAGTTCAAAAGTTGTTTCTCCATGTTTTTAAGACTCTCATCTGATTTTGAGAGTTTATCACCTATCTTTGATAGTTCCTGGTTTAATGAGTCTATTGTTGTACTCATATTGTTTTTTTCTGATTGTAACTGCAAGCACTCTGATTCTTTCCCGTCAAGGCTTTGTTTGAGATCGCTTAAACCTTGACTTTTTGACACTAATTCACTTTCCAATTGTTCAATTCTCCGTTGTAATTCTTCATTTTCCTTTTTGTTTTCCACGGTAAATAATTCCTTGTTTTGCATTTCCATTTCCAGTTTTTCTATTTGTTCCTTTGAATTTGATAACTGAGCAGTGAACTTTTCATTGTCTTCTTTTAGTTGATCCTGAGTTACCTTTAGCGTTTTAGTCGATTCATCAAGTGTGCTTTCCAACTCATTATTGTGTGATTGAAGCTTTTCCACTATTGATTCTTTTTCAAGCATACTTTCTTTCAACTCAGTTTCAGATTTGCATGTCTTTTCATATTCAACTTTCAAGTCATGTAATTCTTTCTCCATTCTATTCAAACTTTCTTTCTCTAACACTAATTGTTGATTCACGAGGTCAATTTGTTCGTCCTTTCCAGTAATTTCCAGACCTGATTTTGTGTTTATTTCACTTATTTCATCCTGAAGTTTTACAATGTGGCTCTGTTGTTTTTCTGTTTCATTTAACAACTTCTCCTTTTCCAGTTTACTATCTGAAAGTTGTTGTTCTAGACCTGATATTTCATTCACTAGAGATTGCATTTTTAACTCAAATTCCTGACCTTTTGATGACTGGCCTTCTCTAAGAATCTCTATTTCACGCACTTGTTGTTTACACTGAAGATCTTTTTCTTCATACGAGTTTCTTAATTCATCAAGAGATAAAGTCAATTTGCTAGTTTCTTGTAATAGAGTATCATTATCTTCTGACTGAGTCTTTATGATATTTTCATATGATACAAGTGATTGCTTGAATTTTTTAAAGTCATCCTGTATTTCAGAACATAATTTCACATGACACTGTTTACATCCAGTTAATTCCGTTTGTAATTGTTTTACAACACTCACTACTTTAGGAATCTGCTGATTGTAATTGTTGACAGTCAATTTCAGATTGGAGTTGGCAGTTTTTATTTCATTGATATAATCCTTTGCATAAGAGAGATCACAGCTGTTTTTGATATCACAGATTTCACTTAAAAACAACCTTACGTTGGCTTCTGTCTGATTTAAAGAACTTTTCAAATCTCTGTTTTCATCTTCAAGTTTCTTTATCTTAGATTCAAAGTTTTCAATTTCCAGTAATTTTGACTGAAGTTCTTTTGAATTTGTGTCATGCTCAGTCTTTGATTCATGTATTTCTGTTTCAAGTCTTTCTCTTTCTTGTGTTGAGATATCTAGAGTGTTTGTTTTATCTTCGAGAGCTTTAGTTACCGAATCAAGTTCTTCCTTCAAAGCAGTAATGGTAGATAATTGCTCCTCCTGAAAATAAATAGTTGGCTTTGTTACATGGGTTAACTCATTACCAGACACCAAAATATAAGACTGGTCCAATTTGAAAGATGTTGCAGATGACAACTTTAAATGGATAGAATTTTACATTTATTAATCTTTTCATGTAGAAAACATTGTGGGAAATGAAGAAATTGCTTGTCACAAGCAATTTCTTCATTTTCCATGATGTTTTTCAAAGCCATTAATTATATGGTAGGAAGTCAAAGAGTCATTGTGTGGGAATGGGTTAAAAGGTGGTGAGGAATACCAGGAAAATGAAACAAAAACTTGTATAGTCTGATTATCATACTACGGCACATGTTTACATATTTCAACCTACATTATAACATATACAACAGAGCTCCAGATAAGAGGTGATGGTGACTTTTCGAAAGACAAGAGATGTTTGTAAAACATATATGCCCCCTCAAGGGCCTACATTTGATGTAGGTCAAAGTCCAAGGTCAAGTTAACAAGGTCCAAGATCATGGTCAAATATGAAAGGTCTTGGTAGGAGGTGTCTATGTGTGAAATATCAAATCTGTATATGTAAAAATAAAATGAAACATAGGCCAGGTTAAAGTTTTTAAAAGTAGGCCAAATGCCAAGGTTAAGGTCATGGTCAAATGTGAAAGGTCTTGGTTGGAGGTGTCCATGTGTGAAATATCAAGGCTGTAGGTGTAAAAGGACATGATATATATGCCTGGTTTCAGTCTTTTTAAAAGTAGGTAAAACTCCAAGGTCAAGGTTGCAATATTCAAGGTCATGGTCAAATGTGAAAGGTCTTGGTAGGAGGTGTCTATGTGTGAAATATCAAGGCTGTAGGTGTAATAGGATATAAGATAAAGGCTAGGTTAAAGATTTCTAAAAGTATGTAAAAATCAAAGGTCAAGGTCACACAGGCCAAGGTCATGGTCAAATGTGTAAGGTCTTGGTAGGCGGTGTCCATGTGTAAAATAATGAGACTGTATAGGTAACAAGACATGAGATATAGGCCTAGTTTAAGTTTTTTAAAGGTAGGTCAAACTCCCAGGTCAAGGTCCAAGGTCATGGTCAAAAGTGAAATATCTTGGTTGGAAGTGACCATGTGTGAAATATCAAGGCTGTATATGTAAAATGACATGAAATATAGCCCAGGTTAATGTATTATTAAAGTAGGTCAAACACCAAGGTCAAGGTCACAAGGTCCAAGGTCATGGTCAAATGTGAAAGGTCTTGGTCGTAGGTGTCCATGTGTCAAATCAAGGCTGTAGGTGTAAAAGGACATGATATATTGGCTAGGTTAAAGTTTTTTTTAAAAGTAGGTCAAAGTCCAAAGTAAAGGTCACAAGGTCTGAGGTCATGGTCAAATGTGAAAGGTCTTGGTAGGATGTGTGCATGTGTGAAATATCAAGGCTGTATGTGTAATAGCACATGAGATATAGGCCCAGTTTAATTTTTCTTTAAAGTAGGTCAAACTTCAAGGTCAAGGCCACATGGTCCAAGGTCATAGTCGTATGTGATAGGTCTTGGTCAGAAGATTCTATGTGTCAAATATCAAGGCTGTATGTGTAAAAGGACATGATATATCGGCCAGGTTAAAGTTTTTTAAAAGTAGGTCAAACTCCAAGGTCAAGGTCACAAAGTCCAAGGTCATGGTCAATTGTGAAAGGTCTTGGTAAGATGTGTCCATGTGTGAAATATCAAGGCTGTATTTGTAAAAGGTCATGAGATATAGGCCCAGTTTAATTTTTTTTAAAGTAGGTCAAACTCCAAGGTCAAGGTCACAAGGTCAAAGGTCATGGTAAAATGTGAACGATGTTGATAGGAGGTATCTATGTGTGAGATATCAAGGCTGTATGTGTAAAAGGACATGAGATATAGGCAAGATTAAGAATTAAGAGTAAAATCAACAAAGGGCAATAACTCAAAAAAATTGATCGGAAGAGTTACGGTTCTTGTGCACTGCACCTCTCCATAATGAAATCTATTCACCTGTAAAGTTTCATGATTCTACCTTACATATTTTTTGAGTTGTGCTCCGGACAAGAATCAAGTTATAAAACCAACAAAGGGCAATAACTCAAAAAATTTGATCGGAAGAGTTACGGTTCTTGTGCACTGCACCTCTCCATAATGAGATCTATCCACCTGTAAAGTTTCATGATTCTACCTTACATACTTTTTGAGTTATGCTCCGGACAATAATCAAGTTTGAAAATCAACAAAGGGCAATAACTCCAAAAATGTGATCGGGAGAGTTACGGTTCTTGTGCACTGCACCTCTCCTTAATGAGATCTATCCACCTGTGAAGTTTCATGATTCTACCTTACATACTTTTTGAGTTATGCTCCGGACAAGAATCAAGTTATAAAATCAACAAGAGCTGTCCGAAGACAGCGCGCTCGACTTTCTAAGTTGCTTAGTATAAAGGGGGCATAACTCCAAATAGAGTGGTCCCAGGGTCATGGCCCTGATAGTAAGGTAGAGGGTGTGATGGTTAATAAGTATTCCAAGTTTGGGTTGAATCCCTTTGAAAGTGTAGAACTTATTGATGTTTGAAAAAATTTTAACCTTTGATGCAACGCCAACGCCAACGCCGACGCCCGGGTGACAGTATAAGCTCTCATTTTCTTCGAAAAGTCGAGCTAACAAAGGGCAATAACTCAAAAAATTTGATCGGCAAAGTTACGGTTCTTGTGCACTGCACCTCTCCTTAATGAGATCTATCCACCTGTGAAGTTTCATGATTCTACCTTACATACTTTTTGAGTTATGCTCCGGACAAGAATCAAGTTATAAAATCAACAAAGGGCAATAACTCAAAAAATTTGATCGGCAGAGTTACGGTTCTTGTGCACTGCACCTCTCCATAATGAGATCTATCCACCTGTGAAGTTTCATGATTCTACCTTTAATACTTTTCGAGTTATGCTCCGGACAAGGTTTGGTCTACGGACAGACCGACCGACCTACGGACCGACCGACCGACCGACCTTCCGACCGACCGACCGACCAACCGACACTTGCAAAACAATATACCCCCATTTTCTTCGAAAGGGGGCATAAAAATATTTCACTAAAATTTCATCAAACCCTATGTTGAGGGTACTGAAATGAGAACCACAACATAGGGTTTGGATTTGAAATAAAACAGTTAGAAAGACTTCACCCCGTCTTATCTGGAGCTCTGTATACAAGGGAAATAACTCTTTAATTTTTTTTCAAAACAAATATATTTCATGTAATAAAACTTTGAATCTTGCAGGTGTAAGACACATGATACATTAGATCCATGGCAAACAAAATGCCATTCGTTTATCGTAACATGGTGCATTCTTTGTAAGATATAAACCATGTGTTACCTTTATTCCATAAGATAATTTTGTAAACATGAGCCATAATACCATAACTAGACTATACCTTGTCATGCTGAGACCGATAATATCCTTACAATGCATTAATTTATACAGAGTGTCCCCAAAAAAACGGAACCCTATTTCAAAGTCAAATATTTTAAAGTGTAAGCATAGAATCTAATTTTTGAATTTGCAGTACTAAAGATACATTATTTTTGCATATGTGTTCTAAATTTCACTTCAAAATATGTATTGATTCAAAAGTTATATGACATATAATAAAGACACTAAAAAACCGTTTAAACACGAAATCGATTTTTGCATCTTGTTTGTTCGTAAAAGCGCACTGACGGTCAACTGTTGAGTTCTTTACCATTGTACAAGTGTGCAAATTGAGTTCGTAAGGTGGCAGTTTGAAATAATTTTAACCCTTTCCAAGACCACAAAAAGTTATGGTGGACTGGATTGAAAGCTGTTGCTGATGACAAAATTGACGCAGATAAAAACAGAATTTGCGTAAAAAACTGCACAGAAAATAAAGAGACAAAAGGAGAAAATGCTGGTGACCATTATTTTCTTCTTTTGTCTAAATACTTTCTCAAGCTAATTCTCTCATGGATGTCAAAACCAGGTATTGTTTGGGAAAGGGTTAAAGTACTTGGCATTTGAGCGCTGACCGGCATGTTGTAGAGTAATAAAATAACTGCATATGATTACATGTATTATGAATCTTTCATACACTTTGATATTTTGTTTGAATTTATTTTTTGTTTTTGTTACACCGCAGCTCTACTTTAACAGTTTATTTGTTGGCGGTAAAGATGAAACGAATATGCACTATTGTAAGTAAAATGTTTCAATATCACTTTTGTATTTTATTAAACAATTGTCAAGTGTAGGCGCGCTCTGCGAACGGAAATATCGATATCGTGTTAAAATGGTTTTCCAGGTGCATTCATTTGAATGCCAATATTTTCGAAACTGATAGTTTTCAACCAGATTTTAACTGCTCATAGAAAACTGTCGTTTCTATTGCATGAACAAATTTGGTGGAGACATATCACTTAATACATGAGCAACTCACTTTCAAAAATGGGTTCCGTTTTTATTGGGACACCCTGTTTAATTAATCATTTCTCAAAACACAAAGGACAAGGTTCACTTTGTTCATAAATCGGCCCCAATTTTTCAGAAAAATGAAGTGTCTTTTCAAAAAGAATTGGTCATTTAAAATTAAAGAATGACATCTCAACCTTCTGAAAAGTGATTTTTTTCAATGAAAAATCGTAAATTTGTACGTCTAAATCGTCGTCAAAGTAAGGGTAGTTTGGTCTTTTTTGCGGATTTTGTCTATTTTGCCAGCCTTCTGATCTAAAGTTTTAATAGAGCGCAGCCCTTGCCCAAGCTAAAGAGAAAATAAATCTATGTTAAAAGAAATTGCACAGCGGTCTGAATGGTTACTTTGAAGGGCGAGTCTTGCGGCCTAAGGGTAAAAAGAAAAAATCGATACATTTTTCCGAGTCGGGTAAGGGTTGTTGCTATGCGACGTCACTGCACAACTTCGCACCGCGTCATTTCCCACGTTTCTACTTTCGATTTAGAACCCGGAAAATCACAACAAACGATGGAAGCAAATTTTCTGTACCTTATTCGTCACAAAATAATCGTCAGAATGTATTCATAAGGTTTGATAATAAGCCTAAAACAAGTGATACCAGTGCTTATGATCGGGAACTGTATGAAAAATCGAAACATTCTCAGTGGTATAGTTTTCGGACGTTCAGCAGTTCGGATATGATCGGCTTCACTTTCTCAACAAAAAATTCTCCAGAGTTCGACATTGACTAAACTTCCGATGCATACTATTGGACACTTGATATCACAACCAGTCATGCATCCGATCGGCAAACATCGTTGACGAATCGAATCAGCAGGAATGCAGGATTAAACTTAAAAACAAACATGGAAAAGGATTCCAATGTAGGACAGTCTGATTGGATGTTTTTACATGTCAAAATAACTCGATGTGGTGAGTGATATTTTTATATCCTGCTTTCTCAACTTATAGTTTATTCTCTTAACCATTTCCCAAAGAAGACATAATTTTGGCACACTTAAAACAATCTTGAAAAAGCTTGTGAGGAAACATTGAAGCAAAAGAGGAAGATTCTGATAACTTGCATTTTATATTCTTACTTCAATATTTTGTGCAATATTTTATAAATGAACTTGAAATCATTATTGTCATCTAGGCCTACACCAGCTTCCAAATTGAATCAATGCAGTTATTGGCAATGAATTTTGTGCTAAAAATAGACTTGGTTTACCGTAATGTATTGATAAACCGTCGGTGTTGTTACAATATCTCGTAACTACCGCTCAAGTCAAGCCGTAATTACGAGATTTATGATAACACCCACGAAATACGGATGTTTGTCCGAAATTACGTCACGGTTAACAGGATAAAATCGTTCCCTATTTGTCCAGGCTTTTTGTACATGTCAAAATGTTAGATGTTGTTCATTTTTAATAGCAGCAGAATCTGGCAATCATTATACCTGTCTTTTTACTCCTTTAGAGATCTCTATCATTCTTTTGTCATACTCATACAAATTCTCATTTACTTTTGATTTCTCTTTACAGAAGAAATAAACCACATCTATAACAAGCCCAATTTGTTTGGATGTAGAGGTGAGATGACATGGTAAACAATCTGGGATAAGACTGGACATATGTCTACTGTAAAAGCTGTTGTATTCGGGCTAATCAGAAGAATTTGACACACAGTTGGAGAAGTGATGTTAACTAATAATCATTCTTTCTAATCATAACGGACTTTACTAGACATTCATTATTGAAAATAACAATGTGTGTGGTATTATAGATCATATAGTTTTGTCTTGGATTAGGGTTAAACCATGATCAACTGTAAATCTCTCTGGTAAATGAAGTCTTTCTGAGCTAGTATCTGTGAAGGTGGTCTTTGTTACATTTAAGACCCAATATGGATCCTGATCAGACTTCATATATGTAATGGGATCAGGGGCCTGTTTCATCATAACATCTAAGACATATTTTTGACTTACCAATGTCTTAGATAACGCTTAAAACAACAACCACGTAACATAGTTCTTGATAAATTGGAGATACGCGTTTCTTGCCCTAAACTTGTCGTAAGTCATTGTTAAGACAAAAATACGTCTTAAATGTTTTGATGAAACTGGCCCCTGGATCATACAATTTTTAATATAAATGCAGCTTTAAGATTTCTTTTTAGCATGGATCATCATACAGAATTTAAGCACCAGCTGTAGGTGCTCATTGAAATTTTCATAGAAATGATAAAATTCAACGAAATAGCTAAGTGAAAAATTTGGAATTTGCAAATAACATTGACAATTTAACTTTTACATAGACTAATTCAATTGTTTTTTGTAGAGCCAATAAATTTTTTATCAATAGATCATCCAAAGTGAATAACTTTGGAAAATATTTGATATTTCAATTGTAAAACTGTTAATTAATCTTTTTCCAAACATTCTGATATTCACTTATTCATGTAAAAAATATGCCTATTTTGATGTTATAAAGTTATAAAACAATTTTAAAAGACTAGGAATTGCTGATGATCAGTTTCTTTCCTACTTTAACCCTTTCCTGAGCAAGACCATGTTTTGACACCTCTAAGAAATAGGCTTGGGAATTCATTGAGGCAAAAGAAGACAATTCTGATAAGCAGCATTTTCTCCTTTTGCCTCAATATTTTCTGGACCCTACCATAGTTAATTCATGTTTTCTGAAGCAGCTATCAAATTTGAACAGTCTAAATTTCAGCTGTTTTTGAAAGGGTTAATATTCTTGAAGCTTTTGTTATAATTGACTCAATCAGTAGCTAATCCATTCCCACATAATGACACTTTTTGACACTACTACAAAGGCTTTGGAAACATTGTGGAAAATGAAGAAATTGCTCATGACAATTTCTTCATTTCCCTCACTGTTTTCTATCTAGAAAGACTGAGAAAGCTAAACTTTCATTCACTTAAAGTTGTCATAAGCAACATTTTTGAATTTGGACAAGCTTAAACTTTTGCTGTCTGGTAGTGTATTAAGGATTGTGGTTTTGAATCCGGGTTTTACCAATGTCTGGCATTAGACATTTGTCTCTCGAATGTGCATGAGTAATAATGAATTGTGTGCATGGGATGAGCAAATATGGTAGTGGCTCAGAGTGGATGTTGTGTTTGTAATGTTGTTAAAATTGCCAGGAACACATGGTTAGATCATGAGCTGGCTCATTAAGACAAAAAAATGGATGTTGCTTAACCCTTCCCAAACAAGAACTGGACTTGGTGTCCGTAATGAAAAGTTGATAGAAATATTGAAACAAAGGAGGAAAATAATGATAACCTGCATTTTAATCTTTTGCCTTAAGATTTCCTGTGCTTTATTGTGCCATAATCACATCTTTATTTACATCAATTTTGTGATTTCAATTTGGAACAGTCTGATTTTATGTCTTTGGGAATGGTATAAACTCCATGCATTCAACCAGTTCTCTTAACCCTTTCCCAAACATGACTTGTTTTGATGCCCCTTATAAAGTTTTTTCTATGAAAGCATTAAGGGAAATTAGGAAAATGCTGATGACCAGCATTTTCTCCCTTTCCCATAATAATCTTAAGGCTATAGCATGCACACTTTCTAAATTCCCTTATACTTATTTGGTTGCGTTCAATACTTTCCTATTTGGACCTGTAAACTTTGTTGTTTCTGGAAAGAATAGGTTCTAAACTTGAAAAGATATAATTTCACACTGATCCACATTTAGTTTCAGACTAGAACAGCCAAGGAAGTCTTTGAAACATTGTTTTTAGCTCACCTGAGTACTTCTGTTGTGGTCACTCACTGTCCATTGTCCATCTGTTCACAATTTGTTGTTTACACTCCACAAGTTTTATTAAATCTTGACCAAAATTTGCCTAAACATGTATGACCATATGTTCTTGAGAAAGTCATTTTTTTTGTCAATTTTGAAAAATTTGACCTTGACAAATGACCTTGAACTGGATGAATGACCTTGACCTGGATGAATAACATTGACTAGTTTCTTAAAAGAAAAGACTTTCCGGTTACATCACATTTGAGAAATATGAAAGCTATAAGCTCTTTCACTTTAAAGTTATGACCAATTTCAAGATTTGATTGCCATTTTCTTTCAAACAGTTGCCATGGAAATACAATAATCATGTTGTCAAATGTGTTTGATTTCCACTTTTATTTTTAAAAAGCAACACTTGTTTCATGACAGAAGCTGCATCTCACCATGATAGATTTATAGATTTGGCTTATTTTGTCCTATCAAATGATCTACAAACTTTTTGGCCACTTTAAATGTATTTGCAAAATTTGACCTTGAAAAATGACCTTGACCTTAACAAATGACCTTGACTTGCCGCTCAAAAGATAGACCCTATCTGTGTCATCACTTATGCCAAATATGAAAGCAATATGTTGTATCATTTCCAAGTTATGGTCAATTCTGTGATTTAAGTGCCATTTTTTTACATACTGTTGCCATGGAAATACCATAATTACCATGAAAATCTATAATATTTCGCGCCTGCTCATTTCCAAAACTTTCGTATATTATTACTGTTATTATAAACATGTTATTGGATACGAGAAAATATGTTATTTCTTAGAATTCATGATTAATTTGTCTATTTCCTGTGTCATTGTTAGGGAAATTATAAATCTGGTTACCATGGCAACCACGTACGTCGTATGTGTGTGGTTCGTACGTTTTTGCGAATAGGGTGCTTGGAGTGATCAAATATCAACATTTCAGTAAAATTTGAGATGGGGCCATTTTTGGCCCAAAGTGAACCTTGTCCTTTAGCACTGATCTAACCCAGAACGGGCTGGAGACATCAATTCATGTGCTATCAAACGTTTATCAGAATACCCTTAAGAGAATATCCAAATGCTGCTAATCTAAATTTCTTTTCTCTTAATGGTTTTAAGGGGTCTTTTTAAGTCATTACTACTTCAAAACATAAAATATTTTAAGAGAAAGGTTAATTCAAATACATGTATGTGTTGAAAGAAATGTGTTCCTTGAAAATATGATTATTTCTTGTAAGTAATATATGTAGGATAAATTATGATTCTTACAAAAGAATTCACAGTCTAAAAATATACTCAGGATCAGCATGACATGTGTTAACCCTTTCCCAAACAAGACCTGACTTTCTAACAGAAAGGGCTTATGAAAATATTGAGGCGAAAGAAGAAAATGCTGATAATCAGAAGTTTCTACTTTTATCAGCATTTTCTACTTTTGCCTCCATATTTTCTATACTACATTAATTATGCAACATTACACACAAATCAAATATTTATTAATATCATTTTGTCGTATGCAGCTGGTTTCACTTTGGATCATCCTAAAATGTTGTTGTTTGGAAAAGGGTTAACAGGTTAATCAATAGGGTTAATCAAAGGAAACTAAACTAAACAGCAAAACAGTTAATTAATGTTACCGAAAGTAAGGAACATGGGGATAATTGCAAAGCTGTTGGACGATGTTAACATTTTTTTGTAAAACAACAATACCATATAATCACTATTCTTTTTTTTTTTTCTAAGTTAGATCTTGAATTTTGAACTTATGAATTCGCCACATTGGTATGAGAACTTGATTGTGAAACGACAATGCCCAAGTAATCACTACTTTTTTAGAACTCATTACCACATTTTGAACCTTTTTGATGCCATACAAGATACAAGCTTTGGAAAAATTAAGGAAAATGAAGAAAATGCTTGTGACAAGCAATTTCTCCATTCCCTACAATGTTTTCTACCAAGAGCAAGAGCCGTCATAGACAGATTATGCTACCCAAATAAGTGCTTGTCACAAAATAAAAACTATCATACAGTAAGCCCCCTTTTTCCATGACGGATTTTTTGTACACACATTATTTATAAAATATGGTCTAGAACATCTCATGTGTCACATAAGTACAAAATTTCATTAAATTCTGCCCATTAGATAAAGAGAAATCAGAGAAAAACTAATTTTTACATTAAGGCCCCATTTTCTATGACGCAGCCTCAAATCAAGAAACGGAGGAAAAGGTCCCTAGCGATTATCCCAGGGAGTTCACATGTGAAGTTTCATTGAATTTGGTGTAAGGGTTGCTGAGATCTGGCTGTGGACGGACGGACACACGGACGGACGGACGACTATATGCTCCCCCGAAATTTTTCGGGGAGCATAAAAACCAAAAGATGTAACATCTTTAACTTTACAAGAAAAGGGATAGCAATGTCAACCATATTTTTAACACAAAACAAATTCATCTCAGTAGAGAAATTAGGGTAATGCTGGTAAATCTATAACAATAGTTCATTCCCCTCAATATAACAAGAAATACTAGAACTGTCGCAGAGCGGACAAATACCCCCCACTAGCGCCCTGTCACTGAAAAAGTGCTGTAGGTCAACCGGTTCTTGACTTAGAGCACAGAAACGAATTTTAAACAAAGTCTGATTGTGACCTTGACCTTTGACCTTAGTGACCCCAAAACAATAGGGCACCTCCTTGGGTCATGGGCAACAACTGTGTAAAGTTTCACGATTCTAGGCCAACCGGTTCTTGATTTAGAGCACAGAAACAGATTTTAAACAAAGCCCGATTGTGACCTTGACCTTTGACCTTCATGACCCCAAAACAATAGGGCACCTCCTTGGGTCATGGGCAACAACTGTGTAAAGTTTCACTATCCTAGGTCAACCGGTTCTTGACTTAGAGCCCAGAAACGGATTTTAAACAAAGTCCGATTGTGACCTTGACCTTTGACCTTCGTGACCCAAAAACAACAGGGCACCTCCTTGGGTCATGGGCAACAACTGTGTAAAGTTTCATGATCCTAGGTCAACTGGTTCTTGACTTAGAGCACGGAAACCGATTTTAAACAAAGTCCGATTGTGACCTTGACCTTTGACCTTGGTGACCCAAAAACAATAGGGCACCTCCTTGGGTCATGGGCAACAACTGTGTAAAGTTTCATGATCCTAGGTCAACCGGTTCTTGACTTAGAGCACGGAAACGGATTTTAAACAAAGTCTGATTGTGACCTTGACCTTTGACCTTTGTGACCCAAAAACAATAGGGAACCTCCTTGGGTCATGGGCAACAACTGTGTAAAGTTTCATGATCCTAGGTCAACTGGTTCTTGACTTAGAGCATGGAAACGGATTTTAAACAAAGTCCGATTGTGACCTTGACCTTTGACCTTGGTGACCCAAAAACAATAGGGCACCTCCTTGGGTCATGGGCAACAACTGTGTAAAGTTTGATGATCCTAGGTCAACCGGTTCTTGACTTAGAGCACGGAAACGGATTTTAAACAAAGTCTGATTGTGACCTTGACCTTTGACCTTCGTGACCCCAAAACAATAGGGCACCTCCTTGGGTCATGGGCAACAACTGTGTAAAGTTTCATGATCCTAGGTCAACCGGTTCTTGACTTAGAGCACGGAAACGGATTTTAAACAAAGTCCAATTGTGACCTTGACATTTGACCTTGGTGACCCAAAAACAATAGGGCACCTCCTTGGGTCATGGGCAACAACTGTGTAAAGTTTCATGATCCTAGGTCAACCGGTTCTTGACTTAGAGCACGGAAACGGATTTTAAACAAAGTCCGATTGTGACCTTGACCTTTGACCTTCGTGACCCAAAAACAATAGGGCACCTCCTTGGGTCATGGGCAACAACTGTGTAAAGTTTCATGATCCTAGGTCAACCGGTTCTTGACTTAGAGCATGGAAACGGATTTTAAACAAAGTCCGATTGTGACCTTGACCTTTGACCTTTGTGACCCAAAAACAATAGGGAACCTCCTTGGGTCATGGGCAACAACTGTATAAAGTTTCATGATCCTAGGTCAACCGGTTCTTGACTTAGAGCATGGAAACGGATTTTAAACAAAGTCCGATTGTGACCTTGACCTTTGACCTTTGTGACCCAAAAACAATAGGGAACCTCCTTGGGTCATGGGCAACAACTGTGTAAAGTTTCATGATCCTAGGTCAACCGGTTCTTGACTTAGAGCATGGAAACGGATTTTAAACAAAGTCCGATTGTGACCTTGACCTTTGACCTTTGTGACCCAAAAACAATAGGGAACCTCCTTGGGTCATGGGCAACAACTGTGTAAAGTTTCATGATCCTAGGTCAACCGGTTCTTGACTTAGAGCACGGAAACGGATTTTAAACAAAGTCCGATTGTGACCTTGACCTTTGACCTTCATGACCCAAAAACAATAGGGCACCTCCTTGGGTCATGGGCAACAACTGTGTAAAGTTTCATGATCCTAGGTCAACCGGTTCTTGACTTAGAGCACGGAAACGAAAAAGTCTACGGACGGACGGACGGACGGATGGACGGACGGACGGACGGACGGACGGACGGACAGACAGACAGACATGGTGAAACCAATATACCCCCCTCTACTTCGTAGGTGGGGGGTATAATAACAAGAAATGTTTCTGAAACATCATGCCAACTGACATGAACCTTTTAAAGGGGGAATGGCACTTAAAATCATGCAAATTTTCCGAGAACTTCGTACAAAATAAATATGTATTATGAAAATATGGCCTTTAAATTGCATCTATGCCAAATCTTAGCTTTCTATCTTGTGTATTGGCTAGGATGTCGACAGATTTAAAACCCCACATGTTCCATTATTATAGATATTATCCCCGGGACAACAAATCAGGGGGTTTTAAATCCGTCGACATCTAAGCCAATACACAAGGTAGAAAGCTAAGATTTGGCATATATGCAATTTAAAGACCATATTTTAATAATATATATTTGTTTTTTTGTACGAAGTTCTCGGAAAATTTGCAAGATGTTAAGTGTTATTCTGCCTTTAAACCTTTAGCAGACAGCAAAATTTGGTCTTATCCGAATTCAAAGATGTTACTGAAGACAAATGACGGACTGAGAGGCTAATTCCAGTATCCCCCCCCACTCCCCTAAATATTTTGTTTGCAGGGGTATAATCATGACACAGCCACTACATTTTTATTAATGATCAAACAGACAAGGCAAAAATTGTAAATCACCAATTATTGATAACAGGAAATAGAAAAGCTCAAAACATAGTTAACCCTTTCCCAAACAAGACCTTGTTTTGACGTCCCCAATCGAAAATGCTTTGGAAAACATTGAAACAAAAGAAGAAACTGCTGATAACCAGCAGTTTCTCCTTTTGTTTCAATATTTTCTATGCCATATTTTACACAAATTCTATCTTTAACAACTTCCATTTTGTCATTTTTGGCAATTTTTGAAGAGGATCACCCATGAGTTTTGCCGTTTGGGAAAGGATTAAACAGTCACACAAACACAACAAAAACAAGAGCTGTCACTGTAAGATGACAATGCCCCCGACACCGCTTTGATTTTAAATTATGGCCAATCTATGTTCAAGGTCAAGGTCATCCAGGGGTCAAGGTCACCAAAGTATGTGCCTACAGAAAGGTAATGTACCAAGGAATGTTGTGGTAAAGTATGAAGCGAATATGTTAAGTAACAAGGAAGTTATGGCCAATGTTAAAGTTTTTGGACGGAATGACGGACAGACAGACAGACGGACGGACGGACGGACAGACGGACGGACGGACAAGTCAAATTTATGATGCCTCCCTATCGGGGGCATAAAAAGAATGAATCTACTTGAAGAGGAACCTTAGACTGGCGCAAATTGAAAGCAAAACAGGTGTTTCTATTTCTTAACCCATTCCCAAACAATTCTTGGTTTTGAGGATCCCCTTCTTCAATACTTTTGACATAGAGCTTTATGAAGTTTTCTTGTGTAGGGAATTTGATTGACTGAATGGGTTAAACACCACCTTCAACATTTTTCAGTTATATTGTGACACATGGGACACCTCAATAGATGTGTTCCTGGTATTTATCATACCAGCACAAACACAATATCCAAACTAAGCCACCAGATACTCATCCCATGAAGATAATTCGTCCATACACTCAACTGGTAGTATTCAAACCTAGATCCCTGAATTAATACTGTCTGAATGATGCTACAGACTGATCAATCCAGGCTTGACCACACTTATTCTGCATAAGAAGGCAGTCTTTAGGAATGGATGGTCACTCTCTTTACATTTTTAGTCATCCAAAAAATAATTCAAATAACCTTAGAAACAGAATTAATTTTCAAAAGAAATGATCAAAAACTTTTCTGTTTATATCTTTTATCCCCTATTTCATCTGTAAAAGCTTTCAATTTGGACCAATCTATATCTAAACTCTAGACTCATCATTCACCAACAAGTTTCATTTTATTCCCAATTCTAAATTACATGCCAAGAAATCTAATTGGACAAGACATGTGTCTAATCTAATCAAGTTCCTTGTTAACTTAAATGTATTTTTTTTTAACTTTTTTTACATAAAATAAGACTTGTTGGTGGCTATCAGTCCTTCTAACTCTTTCACAAACAACAAAACAAACAAATTAGACCTATCCAATTGCAAAGCTGTTGAAGATGACAAAATTAATCTTACTCTCAAAATAAACATTCTGTTTTTAGAATGGAAACTACTGAGGTGTTGAAAGAAAATGCACTTTTAAGCGCATCAAAAGACATCACAGTTCATAGCGGAAAAAACATGATACAACGATTTCAGAAAATCTTTAATAATTTTGTTAAAACGGGACCAATTTGAATTCGGTTTGAAGCAGTGAATGTCAACAGATGTCATGCATTAGATGGACATGGTGAATTTTTGACAAATCAGCCAATAAAAAAGTTATTGAAAATCAACCAAAATTTGGGTTGATCTTCAGTAACTTTTTTTATCAGTTGATTTTTCAAAAATCTACTACATCAAGCTTATTCCTGACATTTTCCCGCCTTCTCTACTTTAAACTGAATTCAAATTGTTCAAGTTTTACCAAATTTATTGATGATTTTCTGAAATTCTGAGTCACATGATTAACCACCATGACAGTTTGTGAAAGGGTTACCACACACAAAACTACAGATAAGAGGAAGTGATGGCATTTCAAAATGCAATTTATTTTCTCAATTGTTCGTTAAACCATATGTTGTGGGTACTCATTAGAATCGTCTCATCCAGACGATTCAAATGAGTACCCACAACATAGGGTTTGGATTTGAACTAACAAATTCAGTATGCCTTCAATCCCTCCTATCTCTTGCTCTGAATACACAAACAAACACCAAGGAAAGAAAACAAACCTGTGAAGATTTCATGTCTTGTCTTTCTCTTTCAAGTTCTTCCTTCATAGTAACTAGATCCTTTTCCAAAGTTGATTTTTCCTCTTCCAAGGCTGACTTCTCATTTTCCATTTGTTTCAGCTTGTCCTGTAGTGTACTTATCTCTTCACCTTGTGATGATTTCTCTGTTGACGATTTATCTTCAGATGCCTTTGACTGAAAAGTTGATACATTTTTGCAGTTGCAACCCTTCCCATTATGGCAAAATATTATCCTGGCCCAAATTCGCAGCAGTCACAAATGACGACACAATGGGGTGGTTATCAACTTGTTAGCATTTACATTGTACTTCTTTTCACTTTTTTTCAATACCAATCACAGTTAATGTCTTCAAAATAGCTTATCCCATTACCACACAATGACTCTTTTTGACTCCCTACAAGATAATGGCTTCGAAAAACATTGTGGAAAATGAAGATATTGCTTGTAACAAGCAATATCTTCATTTCCTACATTTTTTTTCTACCCAGAAAGACAAAAGAATGCAAAATTTTATTCAATTCATATTGGCATCTGCAGCATCTTTGAATTTGGACATATCCAAAATTTTGTCTTTTGGTAATGGGTTATTGTGTTGAAAAAAGTTTAAAAAGAATACAGTTAAAAACATAACAAGAGTGCCATGGTCACAATATACGCCGCCACTTATAAAACTTGAGACAAAAAAATGACATTGACAAGGATTTATAAATATTCACACAAAAACCTGTAAAAAGTTGTGTTCACAAAAAGGTTTTCATAAATATCCAGTCAAAAAGGTTTTTATAAATATCCAGTCAAAAACCTGGAAGGAATTGCGTTCATGAGGCTGAAATATCATTAAGCCCCAGAGACTAAGGTTGAAGAGGGCATAACTCAGGCAAAAATCAATGTACCATAAAATCCTTACTTCATGCACATCTACCAATATAGGTAATAACATCCACCAAGTTTCATTAGGATCCAGTCAGAATCTTAGAAGAAGTTGTGTTGACAAGGCTGCAATTTCAATCAGCCCCAGAGACTAAGTTTTAAGGGGGCATAACTCTGGCAAAAATCAATGAACCATAAAATCCTTCCTTCATGCACATCTACCAATTGAGGTGATAATGTTGACCAAGTTTCATTAAGATCTAGCCAAAAACATAGGAGGAGTTGCGTTGACAAGGCTGCAACTTCAATAAGCCCCAGAAACTAAGTTTTAAGGGGGCATAACTCTGGCAAAAATCAATGAACCATAAAATCCTTCCTTCATGCACATCTACCAATTGATGTTATAACATTGACCAAGTTTCATTAAGATCCAGCGAGAAACTTAGGAGGAGTTGCGTTGACAAGGCTGCAACTTCAATAAGCCCCAGAGACTAAGTTTTTAAGGGGCATAACTCAGGCAAAAATCAACGAACCATAATATCCTTCCTTCATGCACATCTACCAATTGAGGTGATAACGTTGACCAAGTTTCAAGAAGATCCAGCCAGAAACTTAGGAGGAGTTGCGTTGACAAGAAAAGTGGACGGATGTACGGACGGACGGACAGACAGACGGAGAAGATGACGCCAATATACGTCCGCCTCCGGCGGCGTATAATAAAAACATGTTATATTGAGATCAGAAAATCTGGTCCTATTCTAATCACTGGCAATAATAAGAATTAAACAAAATTATTTTGAAATATATAGACATCAAAATGTAGTCGGAAAAGGAAAGAAATCACCCATTTCAAGTAAATTCTTTCCTTTTGTCTACTATATTTCAATTTGAAATAAACTTGATGTAATAAAACACATACCTTCTTCAACTCAGCTATTTCTTTCTCCAGCGCCTTCACTTTGGCTGTCAACTGAGCCTTCATCTCAAACAAGACATGGTTTTGACATGCCTATTAGAATAAGCTTGTATTGGGAAAACATTGAGACAAAAGGAGAAAATGCTGGTGACCAGCATTTTCTCCTTTTGCCTCAATATTTTATGTGCTATATTCCACACAAATCTTATCTTTTTCAACATCATTTTTGTCATTTGAAGGGGTCTTAAAATTGAGCCACCCTAAATTGTGCTGTTTGGGAAAGAGTTGATTCAATAACTACCTTCTTCAACTCAGCTATTTCTTTCTCCAGAGCCTTCACTTTAGATGTTAACTGAGCTTTCATCTTTAACATCTTTGTATCACCTTTAGTGGGTTCAGCACCAGAACTATCCTCTTTTTTCTTCTTTAGAGCACCAATTTCTTCTTCCTTATCCTTCAATTCTGTTTGAAGTTTCTCATTCTCTTCTTCCATTTTAGTCAACATAGCGTTCAAACTTTCTGACTTTTGTGTCAAACAATCCAACTCCTCACTCTGCGATTCTTTCTCTTTCAACAAACTTTTCAATGATTCAATTTCACTTTCAAGTTTGGCAACATTGACTTGTGAATCCCCCATGTTTGGAATTTCAGTAGACACATTGTCAGATTTAGCACCGGACTTTGTAGCCCCAGATTGAACACTTTGTTGATACCTCTCTTGTAGAACACTATATTGAGACATGGACTGATAATAGGCACTTTCCATCTGTGTCACATTTGATTTTAAATTCTGAATCTCCAACTCTTTCTCTGTCAGCTCAGTTTCATGCTTTTCTACAATATCTTTAATCTTATCTTCATATTTACGTCTAGATTCCATCCACTGAGTTTCTAGATCGACCTGATTGGCTTGAAACAACATCATCTGTTCTGACACTACTTGTAACTTGTCTTTAAAACTCTTCAGAGTATCTCGGCTCTCATTAACCTCCTTCTCTTTTTGACTAGATTCTTTTTGTAAAACTTCAATCACTTTAATTTTACCTTCTAACACTTCATTTGTATCTTTAAGCTTCTGTTCCAGCATTTGAATGACAGGATCCTGCAAGTTGACTTCACCTTTAGACATTATCTTCTCAATATCTCTTTCATGTCTCTGTATCAACTCTCGTAAATCATTTTCTGATACCAACAACTCTTTCTCCTTTTCATCAAGAGATTTCTGTAACTTAGACACAGTCTCCTCCTGTTCTTTCAGTGTTTCTTCAAAGTATTTTTGTGATTCAGTTAAGCGAAGGTTAAACCTTTCCTTCTCCTGTTTTAAGTCGTGTTCAGCCTTGTCAACCTGTTCTTGTAGATGACCCAATTTTTCGTCGTTGTTCTCTACTTTGCCAGTGAGTTTCGAAATAAGCCTGGCCTGATCTGTCAAATTTTGGTCTTTTTCTTTGATGGTGGACTGTAGAAGCTGTTGTGAAATAAACAGAATTTGAAATTAACCCTTTTTCCAAATGGCATAAATTTAGACAGTTCCTATCTGAAAGCTGCTGCAGACAACAAAATTAGTGTTAATTTAGATTGGATTGGTCTTAATATATTACAGAAAATATTGTGGCAAAAGGAGAAAATGCTGATCAACAACATTTTCTTCTTTTATCACAATGTTTTCCCAATCCTCTTTTTGTTGGGACGTCAAAACTAGGTCTTGTCAGTATAAAGGGTAAATTGATTGTTCACAAAACATGAAAGGAACAGAATCCTTATGACAAGTCAAAACAGTATATTTTCATGATTATTGTGTATTGCGCATCATAAGAAAATGCTCTTCACTAGCATAAAAGGCATATAATTATTCTTGAATTGTTTTTTATAATGGCAAAAATTTAAGATTGTCCCAATTTCATAGCTGCTATTCCTTTCTTACTTTTCATATAACTATTTTGTCATCTACATCTCCTTTCAAGTTGTACTTGTCTAAATTTTCAAAGTTAGGGAAAGAGTTATAAAGATATTCTTGCCAGAGAGGAAGGAGATAAAACATTTGATTTTAACAATGTTTGTATCACATATATTTCTAATGGACATATACCATTTTCTAATCAATATCTAGCCTCCAGCAAGATTTTCATATTTTCTCTAAAAGATTTGTAACAGTTTTCTAGGCTAAAAGGCATTATTGCATAAAATGTGTGTTTTGGGCCATTATCAGCATTGAATAACGAGAAGAAACCGGGCTAATATCGTGAAAAAACGGTCTTTATTCGGGAGATTCACATGCGATATCGGACCGGTTTTGCACTCAAATATCCTCGATTTGACCCTTCAATGTAAATAATTGTCTCTTTTCCCGCAAAATTCTCAACGGCTTACATTAAATAAGCGATGTTCCTGTTTGGCGCCAAATTATGATGTAACATCGTTATACTGACGTCAAGCATAACAAAAAATTCTCGAAGATTTATCAGAACAAAACAACTATGGCGGACATTTTTTTATCTTCCCTCAGTTCATTTTTCGCACATATGAAGGGGTTTGGGGTAAGTAATAATAGAAATTTTATGCTTTTTATGCAATAATGGCGTCAATTTATGTATTTTTCTGTCGTTAACATTCGCAGAGGCCTGCAAAATTTGAAAACGACCCTCGTGCTTCGCACTCAGGCGTTAACATATTTCTTGGGCCTCTGCGAATGTTAACAACTTCAAAAACGTGAATTAACCCTACATTAATTTCTCCTTTTCCGTCGATGTTATGTGATAAAAATTTTAAATTCACTTATCTAATTTCTCATCAACCTTGTCATCTACATGTTTGTTCACTTTGGACCAGTCTAAAATGTTAGCACATTCCTGCTGTGACTGAATCTTTGGCAGACAGTTTAGACAAAGATCAGGCTACACACATGTGCAGTCTAATCTTAGCCTACATGGCCTGCTTTCTACTGAATTATTGTAGCAAAAACTTGATATTGACATCAAAAACCTTATATGATTTACGAGATTTTTGTTGAAAAGCATCAATATATATTTCTATTGAAATGTCTCTTAAATTGGCTATAAAATTTTGTTTGAAACAAAATTTGAAGTCAGCAGGACAAGGGTTAAATTCTACAAAAGGGCTATGCAAACAGTTTTTGCCGTTCTTACCTCAACAACTTTATCCCTTCCTCTGATTACTTCATTTTTCTCCCCGATGAATTCTTGTAAATCTATCATTTTTCTCTCAAGTTCTAATATCTTGTTGTTGAGTTCAAGTAGATTTTTGTCTTTATATACAATCTGGGCGTACATCTGATTCACTCTTGCCTGTCAAGTAAAGAGAAATTATTAACAACAGTCAGTACTATTAAATTGAAAAGAAGAGGCTTGGGAAAACATTGAGGCAAAAGAAGAAAATGCTGAAAACCAGCACTTTCTCCTTTTGCCTCAATGTTTTGTTATTTTTAATTAAAGGTCTATCATTTTCGCTCAAGTTCCAATATTTTGTTGTTGAGCTCGAGTAGATTTTTGTCTTTATATACAATCTGGGCATACATCTGATTGACTCTTGCCTGTCAAGTAAAAAGAAACTCATGAGAACTCATGAGACGTCATAATTATTCCGGCAACGTTGTTAACATTTGTTACGTATACATTTAAACCTATTCCGGTGATATCATAAACATTCTGCCGTGGAACATTCAACCGCCAAATGTTTACGATGTTGCCTGAATAATTTGGACATTGCTTGAATCTGATTAGGGTTGGACTACCTTAGGCAATGAAGGATCCTCAGCATTTGCCTTTTTCTAGCTGAGCTATGTACAATATGGAATTTGAAAATTTGTTATATGTGTATTTTTTTTTACATACACATGGGCATATCACAAAGGCTTTCTCTTTTGAAAGTCACAGAATAATTTCAGACTATACTATGCTTTTTCATGCTGTCAGATCTAGAAGTCTGCTCTTATTCAGCCATTGAATACTAGAAGTCTTACAATCATCAACATTCTAACTTTATCCAATTCACGCTTCCAGCTGCTCTCTTACATAGACGATTCACATCCACTGGTGAGAGGCAAATGACTTTTGTCAAATGTCAGAATGGATATTGGCCTAGGGAGGGTTCGAACTCATTACCCCTGGATCGACAGACTCCGACGTTACTGAGTTATCCTGGCTCGGCTTCTTATTTTTGAATACACTAACCTCTGCCTCATTTGCATCATCTACAAAGCTGTGAAGCATGAAGTTCCTCCATCACTTTATATTTATCTTCAAGTTGTCTGGTCAGGGTTTGTATGACTTTTTCAAACAAGACTTGGTTTTGAGGTCTTGGATAAATTGGCTTGGGCAAATATTGAGGCAAAAGAAGACAAGAGCCGTCACAGACGTATTATGCTCCCCGAATAAGTGTTTGTCACAAAATAAAAACTATCATACATCAGTCGCGAGTGATTATATAGTGTGTGTATCATACATCAAGCCCCCTTTTCCCATGACAGATTTTTTGTACACACTTTATTCATAGAATATGGTCTAGAACATTTCATTTATCACATAAGCACAAAATTTCATTAAATTTTGCCCATTGGATGAAGAGAAATTAGAGAAAATCTAATTTTTACATTAAGGCCCCTTTTTCCATGACGCAGCCTCAAATTAAGAAACGGAGAAAAAGGTCTCTAGGGATTATCCAAGGGACTTCACATGTGAAGTTTCATTGAATTTGGTCCAAGGGTTGCTGAGATATGGCTGTGGAAGGACGGACACACGGACGGACGGACAGCATGACGACTATATGCTCCCCTGAAATTTTTTCGGGGAGCATAAAAATGCTGATAATCAGCATTTTCTGCTTTTGCCTCAATGTTTTCTGTGCTAGATTATTCACAATTCTTACCTTTAGAAACATCAATTTTGTCCTATGTAGCAGCTTTTGATTTGGACAACCTTGAAATTTTGTCATTTGGGAAAGGCTTAAAAGTTCTCTTGTTGTAACATACTAACCTCGGCTTCATTTGCATCATCAACAGAGCTGTTGGCATGAAGTTCTTCCATTACTTTATATTTATCTTCAAGTTGTCTGGTCAACGTTTGTATGACCTCTTCTCTTTCCGCAATGATTTTCTCCTTCACTTCAATCTGCTGATCCTTTAGGGCGATGGTCTCATCTTTGTCTCACCCTTTTCCAAACATCACTTCTCAGATAGAATAAGCTTAAAGGAAAACATTGAGGCAAAAGAAGAAAATGCTGATGATCAGCATTTTCCCCTTTTGCCTCAATATTTTCTCTGCTAGATTTATCACAATTTCTAACTTTAGAAACACCCATTTTGTCCTTTGGAGTAGCTTTTGAAATGGACAACCCTAAAATTTTGTCATTTGGGAAAGGCTTAAAAGTTCTCTTGTTGTAACATACTAACCTCGGCTTCATTTGCATCATCAACAGAGCCGTTAGCATGAAGCTCCTCCATTACTTTATATTTATCTTCAAGTTGTCTGGTCAGCGTTTGTATGACCCTCTTCCAAACAAGGCTCGGTATTAATGTCTCGGAAAGAAAAGGCTTGGGAAAACATTGAGACAAAAGCAGAAAATGCTGATAATCAGCATTTTCTCCTTTTGCCTCAATGTTTTCTGTGAGCTACATCATTCACAATTCTTTCCTTTAGAAACATAAATTTTGTCGTCTGCAGCAGCTTTAAAGTTAGACTATCCGAAAAATTTCGTCTTACAGAAAAGGGTTGAAAGTTCTCTTTCCGTAATACACTGACCTCAGCCTCGTTTGCATCATCAACAGAACTGTTAGCATGAAGCTCCTCCATTACTTTATATTTATCTTCAAGTTGTCGGGTCAGGGTTTGTATGACCTCTTCTCTTTCCGCAATGATTTTCTCCTTCACTTCAATCTGCTGATCCTTCAGGGCAATGGTCTCATCTTTGTCTTTAAGTAGCCGATCTGATTCGTCCAGTTTTTTCTTCAATAACATGGATTTAGCCCGGACAACTTGTCCTTGATTGTCCTCGTCACCCTCGTTCTGTGGGAAAAGCGCAAGTGTTTTTGAAACTCAAAAATTGAATTTATTTGGGTTTTATGCCGTTTTCAAGTGCTATGGTCATATCGCAGTGGTTGGAGCACCTAACCGTGGGTTTCTGGTATATATCTTACCAGACTCCAGTACCACCACAATATCCAAACCGAGCCTCCAGCTGCTCTCTCACATAGATGATTCACACCCATTGGTGAGAGACAAATTGAAACTCAGAGCTACAATATTACGGGAGGCAGAGGGCAATTGTTTTTAAACCCTTTCCCAAATGCCAAAATAATAGGGTGATCGAATTTGAAAGCTGTTGCAGACAACAGCATAGGTAAAGATAGGGATTGTGTGCAATATAGCATAGAAAATATTGAGGCAAAAGGAGAGAATGCTGGTCACCAGCATTTTCTTCTTTTGTCTCAATGTTTCCAAAGCCATTTCTATTAGGGACGTCAAAACCAGGTCTTGGTGGGGAAAGGGTTAAGATGAAAAAATCTTATAATGTTCATCAAACTCTATGCTGTGGGAACTAAACACTAAGGTACCTCTAAAGATGTCATTGTTTGGAAAAAAGTTGTGTAAGCTGTCAGATCCATTGGATAAAACATAAAACAAAATTGGTCAAACTTTTGGGAAAATCAACTCCATGCTTTGAAACAAGACCAAACCACTAAGAATCTCAGAAGAATACCGTACATACCAAATATTGAAAAAAAACATTTCTAGAATTACTTTCTTTTCTTTATATTACTTTTAGAGCCATCATGCTCAATGACAATTAACCCTTTCCCACACATTGACGATTGTGGACGCCCCACAAAATAAAGGCTTTGGAAAACATTGTGAAAAGTGAAGAAATTGCTTGTGACATTCAATTCCTTCATTTCCCACAATGTTTTCTACAAAGAAAGACCAAAACATTTTAAATTTTGTTTCATGAAAATTGTCGTCTGCAACACCTTCGAGTTTTAACTAGGCTAAAATTTTGTTGTTTGGTAATGGGTTAAACCTGTAGTTTTATGCCATTATGCCAATACATTTGTGCCAGAATCTGGAGAAAGGTACCTTACTGCATTTGAGAACAACATGGTTCAAGATCAGCCTGAGTATACATGCAGCCTGATCACAAACCACATTGTTCTCCAATTGCTTTTTTGTTTTTGTGACATGTAGCAACGGTAAGACAGCAGCATGGATCGAACTGAGACTACACACATAAACTGATCTGGATACATGTCTAAAATGCTGTACGGGACCTTTTTCCAGATCCTGGTTCATTTGTAAATTACCTTATCAGCTGAGGCTGTCTGTTTTTCTGTCTGTTCTTTGTTTATTGTTTTAGCAGCCTTGTTTTCCCTGGCCTCCTTTGCTTCCTTGGCTTGTTTGGCCTTGGCTTGCAGCTTCATCTTGGACAGTTTGGCATTCACTTCCTACATGCAAATATCATGCACAACTATGGTTAATTATACACATGCAGAATGCATCAAGGCATATGATGATAGCTCTTATCAAAGTTAGATCAATTGTAAATTTGCCTAAATGTTATAAAGTCATTGCAAACAGAAATTTTATTTCTCTCATGCTCATGGTATTTCATTAACCCTTTCCCAAACAAAACCTGGCCCCGGTTTCTCGAAAAAACTTAAGTATATTCTCATGAGAACATGCTCAACTTCAAAGGGATACTCTCCAACGTTGAAGGGTATTCGATTGAAGTTCACGTGGATTTCGTGCGATTTGAGCACGGTGCTCAGATTTGAGCATGAGAACGTACTTAAGTTTTTTCGAGAAACCGGGGCCTGGTTTTGACGTCCCTCAAAGAAAAGGCTTGGGAAAACATTGAGACAAAAGAAGAAACTGCTGATAACCAGCAGTTTCTCCTTTTGTCTCAATATTTTCTATGCCATATTTTACACAAATTCTATCTTTGATAACAACCATTTTGTCATTTTTGGCACCTTTTTAAGTGGATCACCCTAAAGTTTTGCCGTTTGGGAAAGGGTTAAATGTCTTCAAGGCCGTCTTCATTGAAAATCAAAATCTGTGATCAGAGACTAAGAGTATCCGTCCAAATCATCTTACTACATAACAAGAGGCAAGATTAAAACTAATGCAAGATATAATTCAAATTATGTATGTAATTGGTACAAACATTGCACAAAGACAGATCAGGCAAGATAGGCAAATGAAGCTCCAATTAAATGACAATACAATGCAGTTCTAGTCAATGAGTTATCAATAATTTAGTAGACAATAGCAAACTTATTTTCAGAAAAAAAATCAAGCTTTTATGTAGTTAAATGTTTGTAGTATAAAAAGAGTCCCACTTAAAGAAACTAAAAAATCATGCTTAGTTAGAAAACTACATGCTTAAAGATGTCACACTACTAAGAACCATAGGCAAATCTGGTCAGTTTGAGATGCATCATGTCCTATATTATCTTCATTTTTTCTCCGAAAATACTCAAGAATAATAATAATATATGGTAGCAAGAGCTTCGCAGAGCGACGAATATACGCCAGACAGGGGCTTGTCTGTAAAATTGACTGGGTTTTTTTTTTTTCAATTCAAGGGCAGATAATTCAACCATGAAAAGTTATCAAAATTTTGTTTGCACAACCAGACACTAGTGGTGGGCCGATGATCGACTATAGTCGAAAGTCAGTTGGTTTAGGCTTCCGATTGCGATAATCGATTGGAAAATCCCGCAATCGATTGTAGTCAGTACCGGAACTCGCTCCGTTCCGGACTTTAGATACCAGCTTTTAGCGTCGCGTCCGGTCAGTCTACAGGGGTTGAAAAATCCACTCGCCCGCTCGCATTGGCGAGTAGAAAATGCCGTAGGACGAGTAGATTTGGGGACGAACTAGTCCGACGGGGCGAGTGCAAATTTAGGACTTGAATCACGCTGATTGAGGGGAAAAAATAAAGGATAGAAAAGAAAGTATTTATTTTAAACTTCATATCGGAAACAATAATATTCGCTGTAAATACGACCTTTCCCTGTTTGTGTCGATCAATCCCGTAAGTGAAACTAAACAAGGAAACTAGAGTAAATCTGTGTTACTCATATGCGATGATTTGAGCGAGATCAAAGAGGCCGCAAACACAGTCAATTGATGACGTAGTCATTCCAGTTTCAATATAATCACGTGATTTTTCCGCACCCAAATAAGGTTACGTTTTACTATGATTTGTTTACAAAAGTCGCGCGTGCCAGAAAAGTGCGGGAAAATTGGATGACGCAATGAAAACAAAACGCTATCTACGTAGTAAATACTAAATACACTGACGTTAGATGGTTTTAACACAGACGCGTTGTCTCTTTCTGTTATGCCGCCTCGCGATTACACAAAGAAATTCTTTCACATTTACCGGGAAGTTGTACATATTAAAATGGTATGCTTACTCGACCATTTTGACAGCTAATCTATCTTTCGAATTAAATAAAAAGTAAGTGTTTACAGTAATGTTAATCGGCGATTGATTTATGGTAAAAGATGGAGTCAAGTCTGAGCCACATTCAATTTATTGACCATCTTTTTTTAATAAAATTGTTGCCTTATTCGCATAGATGACTTTTGAAGTGGCGATCGCCAGCGCGAGCCCTGTCTGTCATTTATACCGAAGAAACTTTACTTGTAGAGTCAAAGAGTTATGTTATTTGCATAATAATGCATCCGTAAGAGCCAACAGTCTAAAATTTTCTTCGTCTTTAAGGGCGAGTTGGGTTGCCGTAAGGGCGAGTAGAAATTCAGAGCTACTAGTCCATTAATATGGGAAAGAGACTGTTAAACTGATAAATCGATTGTATAATCGATAGCTAGTTGGTTTGCCCTTCCGATTATAAACCGATAATCGATTGTGATTTTAAACCGATTGCCCAACACTACCAGACACCATAGAGATTCATTGTGGCTAGTTTGATAGAATTCTGGTTGAAACTGTAGGAGTTGCACACAGGAGAAAATGGACATTTTTTTGAAAAATGGGAATTTTTCCTTAAATTCAAGGGCAGATCATTCAAAATGAAAACAGTTATCTTAATTCTGTAAACGGTTTGCACAACTAGACACCATGGCAATTCATTGTGGCAAGTTTGATAAAATTCTGATCAAAACTATAAGAGGAGTTGCGCACACAAGAAAATGGGCATTTTTTTATTCAAGGGCAGATAATTAAAGAACGCAAAGAGTTATCTGAACTCTGTAAGCGATGTGCACAACTAGACACCATGGAGATTCATTGTGGCAAGTTTGATTAAATTCCGATCAAAACTGTAGGAGGAGTTGTGCACACAAGAAATTGCTAACGGACGAACAGACAGACGGACGAACAACCAGGGCCATAACATAATACGACCCTTCGGGAGTATAAAAACTAGCATCTTTAAGCATTTCTATTAAAATGTACAAGTTTGTCACTCCATGTACACAGGAGGCTTCATCTCACACAAGTTTCCTCATTTTTTGTAACACATTTAGAGATTACTGGGAGATTTGTTTTAACATATTATAGAGAAAACACTTAATATAATTATTCTCGGCATTTCTCTTCAACCCTTTCCCAAACAAGACCTGGTTTTGACGTCCCTAATGGAAAAGGCTTGGGAAAACATTGAGACAAAAGAAGAAACTGCTGATAACCAGCAGTTTCTCCTTCTGTCTCAATACTTTCTGAGCTATATTTTACACAAATCCTATCTTTAATAGTTTCCATTTTGTCGTTTGTGGCAGTTTTTTAACCCTTTCCCAAACAACAAACTTTTAGGGTGATCCACTTCAAAAACTGCCACAAATTACAAAATGGATAGGATTTGTGTAAAATATGGCACAGAAAATATTGAGACAAAAGGAGAAACTGCTGGTTATCAGCAGTTTCTTCTTTTGTTTCAATGTTTTCCCAAATCTTTTCTAATAGGGGCGTCAAAACCAGGTCTTGTTTGGGAAAGGGTTAAGTGGATCACCCTAAAATTTTGTTGTTTGGGAAAGGGTTAAGAAGATAAAAGTTTTTGACACAAAACCAAGGCATTTCACCCACCTGCAGCTCCTTCTCTTTCCCCTGAAATGCTTCATCCCTCTCTCGTATCATAGACTTCAGCTGCTCTATCAGCTTCTGCTGCTCTAGCAGCTGTATTTCTGTGTCAGCCATCACTTTCAACCTCTAATGGCCTTCACCTGAAAGATAGACAGACCACTTTGATGGGAACTTTCTTTTGTGATGTGTGAAGAGAGGTCTAACCCATATGCCCCAAAAGGCCAAAACTTTGATTATTCCGTACTAGGGGTGTAACAATGGATCAATATATATCAGTGCATTGCAATAGAGACTGCTCCGATAGTGATGCATCAATTACAAGTTTTACAAATTTGACATTCTACTCTTTTCTTTCAATTTCATTATTGCCTGATCGGGCAAGATTGCCTAATTATGCAATAATGCCAGATCTGGAAATCTCACCAACCTGGTCGAGAAAATGAGCCAGTTCATCCGTATAAAAAATAGCAAATCAATCAGTGTCAAAGGGCAGTATGCATGATCAGTCACCAAATGCCTTAAATGCTAGTGTGCTGTTTTTATCTTTTAGCTTTCACTGTCAGTCTATTTCTGACTTTTAATATTTTAACCCTATCATCTTTTAAGTCACTCTCACAAACAATTTTATGGAAACCTCTTATTTTTAACATTTTTTTACTAACATCGCACTGATGCGCACCTGCAAGTAATCCCCAGGATGGGGAGGGGGGGGGGGGGGGGATATTGAAGAAATGAAAGAAAATGCAGTTGAACAGCATTTTTCTCTCTTTTCCTCAATATTTTCCATTAGCTCAAGAATTTAGATTCTGCTGATCAATTTTGGGACAGTTATGAAGACATCTGACTTTTGTAGGATTTTTTTATTAAAATTCAGAGAGCGAAGCACTCTGGAAATCTTTCGTTCCCTGCTTTTTACTGACAATTTTTTGTTCGGATTGACCTGGCTCATTTCCTTCCAATTCGCTCGGTTGTTGGGATTGGCTCAAACCTAGCTGCGATATCGTAGCCACAAACTTGATGATGGGAAACCCAGATCAAAATTTAAAAAGGTTTCGGTTACATTATTGCAACTAGCTCAAACCTTGTGCAGTTCCTTCTTATTAACCAGTCAGTGTGTTTTTACCTTTGAATCCCAAAGTCAAGGCTAGCTTTGGCTTTTAGAGTTCATTTAGAGCGATAGCTACGAGCCTACGATGGCCCAACCTACAGTCTCTATCGAAGTCGGCAAGGAAGGATTTCGATTTTGACAGCTTGCAATGTCACAATTTCGGGAACAATTTGTGGACGAACTAAAAGGCTTTGGATATTCTTGTTTGGCAAATGCAAAGTTGAAAACGTATTTTCCATTTCTTTCGGATGAATAAGCGATTTTCCAGTTCCTTTACCGTTTACGGTTAGAAAAATCATCAAATGCCTGCGTGTCCACACGAAACGTCCACCATCTTTATTGGTACCCTGTTTAGTGACTGTAGGAGTGGTACCAGTCGTTGATAAAAAGTACTTCCGGGTCAGTGAAGAAGTACGATAGGTGTCACACTGGTATGTTTTTGACCAAAATCCATACGATATTTTTCGAATATTTTTATACTTGTGCGTTCGAATAGCTAAGCATAGAGCCATTTGAATACGACCGGTCTATCAGATTGCTACAGTGAAATAGATTCAAAGCAGGGGCTTAGATAAATAAATACCGTCAAGTATGTGGTTGGGTGGGTTATGATTAGTTTGAGCACAGCATACGATTGGTATAGATAGACAACGACCTGTGAATGATCAAAGATCAGAGAGTCTTAATTGACGGGGGAAGAGGGATTTCGAATTATGAAAATATGTGACCCGAACCCGTCTCCCTGTAATAAATCGACGAAGTAGCCTACTATCTGGACACAGCTACTGAACTCACACGGCATCGCGGACAGCCCGCAATACCTGTCATTGTTCGCTTTTATTCAGTGGAAAATAGGCACTCCTCCCTATTTACATGTATTGGAGTATACCGTAACCTTTCGTCACGGCTCACGACTCGATGTCCATTTATAACCTGTTTATTTAAGAAAAAACTTCTGCAATCCACTATAAATGGACATCGAGTCGTGAGCCGTGACGAAAGGTTACGGTATATTCCAATACATGTAAATAGGGAGGAGCGCCTATTTCCACTGAAAAAAAGGGAACAATGACAGGTATTGCGTGCTGTCCGCGATGCCCTGTGAGTTCAGTAACTGTATCCAGATAGCACTTCGTCGATTTATTACAGGGAGATGGGTTCGAATTACATATTTTAATTATTCGAAATCCCTCTTCCCCCGTCAATTTAGACTCGCTGATCTTTGATCGTTCACAGGTCGTTGTCTATCTATAATTCATAATATGATTACTCATGTCCAAATTTATCGAAAAAAAAAAAAATGAAAAGGAACAAAGACTATGTTCCTTTGACCAGTGCAGGGACCACTGTCTGCATTACCGAAGGTATTCCACACTTCGTTAGGTACCGTCCACTTCGTGCATTTTCGGTGTCATCCGTGGCAACGGAAATTAGAAAGAGTATCCGGATGTTTAAAATCCGGATAAAATGTCACAAAAACGGTGGAGGTGAAGCCGAACTTGCACGGAGTGTTTGGTAGGCCTACATAATGATGGATGGAATAGGCCTACCTTAATACAAATAGCACGTTAACGCTGTGTTTGGATGATAGTTGGATTCAACCAAAGAGTCCGTAATTCGACTTCCATCACCCGTAGCCTAGACCACATCATTATATAAACATGGGGTTAATTTAATGTATGTATAATATGACGGTTTTTGGGTTCAAATTGTGGACCCTTATGGGTCCAACACCAAGTGGAAGGTAGCACAATGTACCGTTACAAATCCTTGGCTACACCAGCCAGTTGTGTAGTGTCAGTGGTGGATTCAGAGGGGGGTTGGGTGTTCAAACGAACCCCATCTTAAGTCTGATTAATTCATTTTAATAAAGAAATTCAGTCAAAATAGTGTAATACATATACTAGAAAAACGAACCCCTTTTTGCCAGATTTAACCCCCTCACAGAAATCCTGGATCCTCCGCATAGTGTGTAGCTCAACAGATTTCACCTTAACTTGACCTTAGTTTCAACATGTTTCAATATTTTCGAGACTGTCGCTCGAATATTGACACGAGGAGCGCGTGTGCAGAATAAAAAGCAACCATTAATCATATAATACGGAAACAATCGACCCCGCGCGATGAGCACTGGCGAGGGTCAATTTAATTTTAATAAAAAACCCGGCATCAACTTACAGTAACATCTGACTGGCACCAGTGACGGGTCATCCTCATTGACCTTTTCTTCTGACCAATCAAATAAACGCTTTCAATTCCGTGTTTTAACCAGATTGAATATCGGTCTACTACCCAGCAAACATTCAGATCGGCCCGATAACGACTCTGTAACACCAAACGTTATACGCCCGATATTTATGATCGGCTCGATATCGGCCAGATATTCACAGAAATATCGGCCCGATGTCGGCTCTGTAACACAAAACGCTATCCGCCCGATATTCATGATCGGCCAGATATCGGCCTGACTTTGGTCCGTTATCGGAGAAAAAGTAGAAAATTCAGATTTCAATCTGATATCGACCCAACATCGGTCCAATACCGGCAAAACGAGCCGATATTCCGACTTACAGCTTATATCGGCTCGATGTAGTCTAGTATGTTTGCTGGGTTGTGTTAGCCTTGGCTAGACAGCTACAGTCGACACCCGGAAAGAGGTTGTTGATAGCAATGTACGATAAAATATGAAATAATAGAGATTTTCGTGGAAAATAGACATAAATCAGGACAGGAAATATCCTTGTCATAAACGTCTCCTGCTTCAAATATCGCTTGTTACGTCTAAAATGTCGTAACTACAGCTTGAACAAGGTGTAGTTACGGCATTTTCGAACGTAACGGAAGAAAAGTTATTTTTCACTTTTCAATCGCATCATTACTGTCTACATTTGGGAGACAAATTCTGTCTTTATGTCGGATATTAATCCTTTCCAATACAAGACCTGGCCCCAGCTTCTCAAAAAAAAACACCCTAAGTACGTTCTCAGACTCAAACATAAGCACCGTAAATCTCACCGTTGCATATCCGTCAACGTTGGAGAGTATTCCATTGAAGTTGAGCATGTACTCATGAGTATGTACTTTATTTTTATTTTTTTTTCTCCAGAAACCAAGGCCTGATTTTACGTCCCAAATTGAAAAGGCTTGAACAAAAAACATTGAGGAGAAAGAAAAAAATTCTGATAATCGGCCATTTCTCATCTTTCCTCGATATTTTGTGCCATATTGTCACAAAACGTGTTTTCATCAACATGTTCCTCGCAGTAGCCTTCAAGTAAGAACACCCCCACCCCCCAAAAAACAACCTGTCGTAATCAGCAAATTTTTAGGGTAATCCGATTTGAAAGCTGTTTCAGAGTTGTATGTCAATAAGAATATACAATGTGTGTACAATATAGCACGGAAAACATTGAGACAAAGGGGAAAATGCTGGTTACCAGCATTTTCTTCTTTTGTCTCATTGTTTTCTAAAGTTCTTTTTATTCTAGATCTATATCTTGTCTGAGAAGGGATTGGAAAGAGTTGAAAAGAGAGAAGAAAAAAGGGAGAGAAAAAAAGAAAACACATTCATGGTCACGAACGAACCCTGGGGCCAGTTTTCACCAGAACCAGTAAGGACATACATGTAGTTTGTCAACCCTCCAAAATCGAGAAGTTTCGAGGACTTTTCTGATATTTCTGTACTAAATCTAATATACCTCATTCCCACATGATGACGCCTTTTGACGCCATACAATATAACGGATTTGGAAAATATTGTGGAAAATAAAGAAATTGCTTGTCACAAGCAATTTCTTCATTTCCCACAATGTTTCCTACACAGAAAGACCACGGAATGTTATATTCCATTCACCTGAAAATGTCGTCTGCAATATACTTGAATTCTGGCAAGTCTATAGTTTTGTTGTTTGGTAATGGGATACATGTTGCCTCCTACGAGGTGTGATACAAAATGGGGTTTCCCCTGATTTTTTAGTGTAGAATAAGGAACATTCAGCATTTTTGGCCAACTTTGGAGGGGCTTAGCCCTCCACCACCCCTAGCCCCTGTTCCTACGGGCCTGCTATTCAAATACTTCTAAGACAGATCATTAGCCTATTTGTTAGTCATCTTTTGAACTTGGGCTAGGAATAAAATCAAAGCTGACAGTTCACGCCAAATATTCTCTTAACGTGTTTGACGCGTAAATAATAGGGTGGCGAAAATAACACGCATTTGGCCAGAACAGATTATACAGAATGTATTGCTGGACTGCCAATTGGCAAATAACATAGGCCATTAAGACATATCTGAGAGAAGAAATATACATGTATTATAGTAATGGTGAAAGTTAGGCAAGCGCCAGGAATGCACGTAATGTGAATGAAGCGAATGTAACAAATGGATTCTGCAGGACTGGCGCTAAGCCGTTTCTCAGACTATGTCATATTTCGTCACTTTTCTTAAAAAACCACGTAAAGTTAGCCTACAAGTTGTTTATTATCTAGGGAGGCAACATAGCCTATTTGAATTTGGAACAATATATGCCTAAAATTTTGTCGTTTTAGGAGAGTTTTAATCGCGCTTAAATCTTTTTTAAGTACCTCTTTGAGAAATCTGTTTAAGTTTTGAGAAAAAAAATCGCTGCCCAAATCCTATTATGTTCTGTTTGGGATTCAAATCCCAAATTGAATATAAAATATTGGGCTGCGAATAACTCGAAACAATAAATTTATTACGCGCACGATATTTCTACCGGAAAATATATTCTTCTCTGAATAAGTCGCTGCTTGATTTCTAAAAAGCTCGTAACTACAGCTTGTTTAAAGCTGTAGTTACGCGGTTTTCGAAGAAAAGCAGTGATATAATAATCGTCAGTTTTTAAAGAAAATCGCATAACTACATCTTGTTTAAAGCTGTAGTTACGCGGTTTTTGAAAGAAAATTAGCGATATATTCTGAGATGTCGTCTGCACCAGGGAAAATAATATTGATATTTTACTCGCGATTCTCCGCGCGTGTTTTCTATTTCTCCGAACAGCCGATTTTCCAGCATCCTACGGTATTCATTAGACCAGTCTAGCACCTGATACGGCGCGCGAGCGTTTTCCCGATATCTGTCAAAACTGGTCGTCTAAATGAAAACTATTTTCGCGTCTTGCATGGTCTAGGCTGTAGTCCCTTCCGAGAATTTTTACCCTGGAATTATTTGTTACGTGTCTGAATGAAAACTATTTAGAGTTTCTTGCATGGGTTAGGCTTTAGACCCCACCGAGGATTCTATCCTGGAATTATTTGATACGTGTTAAATCATAGGCCGACAGTGTCTGTTATGCTTTGGGATATATTTATAGTGTGTTATGGCTACAATTGAAGGATTTACGTGGTGATAACGTAGGGAATACGTAGTGAAACGTGTTAACAATGCCGGGGATCGTGGTGTTTGGTCGACGATGGTCCGCCGGATCGGACGACATGGTCGTACCCGCGCTTTCTCTGGTGTTTGCTCACGCGGTCTGGTAAGTGGGCCCTAAAAAACGTTGCTTTTCAACAAAAACCTCGTAACTGCAGCTTGAAACAAGCTGCAGTTACGAGGTTTTCTGTTGAAAAGCAGCGATCAACTCTTCCCCAAAACAACAACAACAACAATAATAAAAGACGACAACGACGACAATTTTGACTGTTTCAAATTCAAAGGTGATGCAGGCGTCAAAAAATAGTAACCAGCGCGGGAAAGGTTTGTTTATGATCTATCCATGCTATTAACTTACATACATATCGCAGAGAACATTGCGAGAATATTTGTTTTCTTTCGATGCTTTTGAAAGCTATTTGACCAAGAAACTTCAAAACCAAGGCGTGTGAATAAAGCTCAGGGACAAATATTAAGGCCATCGATCTGAAACACACGCGGTGCCAGGTTGCCTCGTTAGAAATAAAACCCTCAATTAATTATGGGATACTTGTTGCTTGCGGTGGCCCAATTAAAAAGTTCTGTTCCCGCGCTTTTCTGGCACGAGATTCTGTGGTAAGCAAATAGATCTAGCAAGATCGATTTGATAAAGATCTTATTCTAAAATTAGATTTATGCTGGGAATACGTAATACCGTTGATTTAAGGGAAATAACCATGAAATCTTTTCTTTAGACATACTGGCTGTACAAATTTGGGTCTTAAATTCTGATTTAATATCTCTTTGACAATTAATAATTATTTTCAATGCAAAAAAGAGCTTGTCAAATTTTTTATATGGTTCTTTACTCACGACGCGAAGACCTTCATATGTAAATGAAAACACCGAGTTACCGGCGATTTGGTTTTGGATAGATTTTTTTCAACCCAAATAAGGCAATCACGTGACATCATTTCACGTGAAAAAGGGTGAAGGTCATGTAGCAGCCGATAGATGTCACTGTTGTCAATTCAGTATTTCTATATCATTTTATGGGGGATTTTATCATCGGAGATCAAGAGAATCGTTTATCTATGGAATTCTTTGGATAGGCAGACCTTTTCCTTCATCAATTTGGGTAATTTTGTAGACAAAAATGGACATTGTTCAGCGATCCATATCAAAACAAATAACAGTGAAAGGAAGTGAGTGTTTTCATTGGTGCACATGTTGGTTATTCGGATATTTCGACGATCACCGGTATTTCGTATACGCCGGTATTAGGTATACTCACCATATAGGCCCTACAGTGTACAAGGCAAAATACCAGATTAAGATTAACCTGCAAGAAGAACCAACCAATTATACAATAAGATTAACGGCAGGCATTGTAGGAAGCAATTTTAGAATCGGTCGGTGGGGTAATTATGTCATGTAGGTGGGAGGGGTGATGCTCAATATTATTGATTTTCATAAAATTCAAAGTATATAGAATCTTACTAGGCATAAAAGCTTTGACTTTGAGAAATTGCAATAGCAGTTTAGTGCAAGAGCAGCATGACACTCATTAGCTGCGATATTGCAGCCACAAACTTGATGGTGGATATTGGTTTAAGATCCAGATCAAAATTCAGAAAGGTTTGGGTTACATTGTTGCAACTAGACACTCATAGGCTGCTCCTAGGTGAAAATGATATTAATATTCAATATTTGTAATCACCAATTGAAACTTTAAAGCATTGGGAGAAGAAAAATACCGAACAAATTATTAAAGTCTAAGTCTAGGTCTATAGATCTATATCTATGTTTATTCCCAAACTTCTTTAAAGTTTTTTACAATAGGCCTATTTTTTGTTCAAACTGTAACCATTCAGTTTGAATAGATTTAGATCTAATAGAATTAATTGAACATACCAAATTCTAACAGCAATGTAAAACATAGTGGGAAAAGGCATAGAGATGTATCTGGGTTTGCAATAATCTGAGTTTTCTCTGATAAAATTCGCTCTGTTATATATTGATGTCGCTCATCATAAATGAGCGACATAAACATATCAAAGAGCAAATTTCATCAGAGAAAACTCGGATTAGGTTTGCAACTGTTTCTGTGGTGTGGTAATGGGTAATACATAGAGTAAGATAGACTAATTGCTTACTAATCAATAGGTTTACCACGTGTAAACAAAGAATTCCAGAAAATGTCATTGAAGGCAGGCTAGATATGATTAGTTAGGTTAACCCTTTCCCTAACAAAACACCTTTAGACTTGTCAAAATTAAAATTGAGTTTAGATCTAAGGAAAGTCTTGTTTAAAGCGCAAACAAATTTGGGAAAAGGAGAAATGATGAATTATGTTTCACAAAACAACCAGTTGCAAAAACCTGTGAATATCTGAAGGATTAGCCCATTACCAAACGACAAAATTTTAGGGCGGCCCAAATCGAAAGATCCTGCAGACGAAAATTTCATGTGAAAGGAATTTTAATTTTTAGGTCTTTTTGGATGGAAAACATAGCGGGAAATGAAGAAATTGCTTGTTACAAGCAATTTCTTCATTTTCCAAAATGTTTTCCATGGCCATTATTTCGCAGGGAGTCAAAAGGAGTCATTGTGTTGTAATGGGTTGACTCATTACTTTCCCAACGACAAAATTTTCAGGTGGTCCAATTCAAAAGAATTTGCAGGGGACAAAATTATCCCTGATAAAAGTAAAATTATGGTATGTGTATGATGATAGTACATAGAAATTTTTGAGGGAAAAGGAGAAATTACAGATTTTTTAGCATTTTTTTTTGTCTCAATGTTTTACGAAAGTATTTCTACTAGTGATGTCAAAATCGTGTCTTGTTTTGGAAAGGATTTACCCATTCCCACACACTGACACTTTTTAATGCCCCGAAGAAAATGCTTGGGAAAACATTGTAGATAATAGTGGATTGTTTGTGCATCCACTATGTTTTCTAACCCATAATCGTTTATTAATGGAACAATTTTTAAAAGTTCATCAACTTGAAATTGCAGTATGCAGATCCTTTCAAATTGGAACTGTTCAAAATTAATTTATCCGTCTGGAAATGCGTTAAGAGTTACCATATGTGTATGATCCATTATTCTGGTACTTAAAATATAATGACAGGTAAAAAAATCAATGCAGATTAATAAAGAATTAATGGGAAAATAGAGAATTTGTATTATTTATAGTAAAACTAGCTGTCTCTTTCCATGTTACACATTTAACATTCAACATGCAAGGATCCAGACATATTTCGCAGGGGGGTGGGGGGGTGGTGGGAGGATGGAGGGGAATGGGAATGGGCTGGGGCAACTGATTGGTGCCTGAGAAATTTGTTAAAACTTTCACCTCACCCCAGGATCTGCACATGTTCTATTTGTTTGCATTATATATCTACTATGAACATGAAACATAAAAATTGCAGGGTTATCTTAGTTTCCAAATTTTATAGATTTGCCATTTCCTCAGAAAAGGTAAAAATCAATGTAGAATAATGAACCTCTAATGTGTAAATAGAGGATTTCAGCAGCTGTTTCATTCTTTGTTTTATATTACAACTACTATTCAGTGGGTATTAACCCTTTCCCAAACGACGAAAATCAAAATATAGATCTGCATCCAAATTCAAAGGTGTTGCAGATGACAAATTTGATATGATGAACATTGGGTAGCCCATTCCCTCACAATTACATTTTTTGATGCCTCACAAGATAAAGTCATGAAAGGCTTTGAGAAACATGGTTGAAAATGAAGAAATTGCGTTAGATAAGCAATTTCTTCATTTACCCCTATAGATATGTTTTTTACCCAGAAAGGCCAAAACTTTAGAATTTCAATCACTTGAAATTGTCTGCAAATTGAATGATTAAACAAGACTTACCGACAACGGAGGGAAGTTGAAGTTTGATCTGGATTTTATCGTCTGCAAGCTCCGGGAAGGGCTTACACAGAGATAACGTAGCTCAGCTGCTTGTAGAAATCAGTCTTTAGAGTCCAACTGATGTCAAGTTGTTTGACCAATTTTAACAAACTTGACATCGGTATCATCATGCTTGTACAGAGTATGTAATGGGTTGGGAGGGCGGGTGTGTAAGCCCTTCCCGGAGCTTGCAGACGATAAAATCCAGATCAAACTTCAACTTCCCTCCGTTGTCGGTAAGTCTTGTTTAATCATTCAATTTTATCGTCTGCATAACTCCCAGAAGGGCTCCACAGAGATTTTAGAGACTCGTCTGTACAAGCTGTATACGGTAATAATTATGCCCATCATTGAAACAAAAAATAGAACACATTCTTCTATTCTGATTAATTATATTAATTTCAAGAGACTAAACTCAACATATCTATTTACATTTCATATTTGATTTTGATAACAAACTAGATTGTATAGAACTCTGTGGTTGAATAATGACCTTGTCATAGAACTTGGCAAAAGTTGAAACATTTGTCCAACCAGCTGTTTTAAGTAAACTTTGCAGCGGAATCCCTCTGGATTTTGCTTTACTAGTTGCTGCTGACCTTGTACTATGAGCTCCATAACATGGCAGAACGCCTGCTTTATGCAAGAACAGTCTGACCCAGCGGCCAACTGTTGTTTTTGCAACCCCTTTATGGGGTCTCTGAGTACTAATGAGCAATTTATCACTGTCACGTAGACCCTTTGTTCGTGCTATGTATTCTTGAAATACTTTGACAATACACAATTTTTCATGAACTTCATATGAATCAAGCACTAATGGCCCAGGATGTTTACCTGGTCGAGATTGTTTTAGTAAATGATTTAGTTTAACAACCAGTTTGTTTCCCACGAATGATATATCTGATAATCTAATTAAGTGCAGAGTTTGACACCTTTGAGCAGTGAGTAGTAGAAACAAGACTGCTAATTTGCCTGACAGTTCTAGTAATGATAAATTATCTGGTAATGTCTTCATGTAGTCCAGTACAGTTTGAACATCCCAAATCTCATTGTATTTTGGCAAAGCTGGTCTTAATTCAAAAACACCCTTCATGAACTTATTAATAATTACACAATTTCCATAATTTTTTCCTGAGCATGTATGGACTAGTTGATTAATGGCTGATCTTGCGGTGTTTACACTACTGTATCCTAAACCTTTGTTATATAACTGAGTCAGAAATGTTATAATATGAGATGGTGTAGGTGACAAGAAATTGAAATTTCTAGCTTTGGAGAATTGAATCCACTTGTTAAGGTACCCTGTGTAAATTTTTCTTGTCGACGCTCTCCAGGATGCTATAATTATATCAGCTGATGCCTCCGAAATGTTCTGTTTCCGTAATGTTTCCCTGATATGCGAAAAACACCAAGTTGTAGGTGTTTCAATGGATGTTCCATCTCCGGTTTGTGATGGAGTGTTAACACTTTGTGTGCCGATTGTATTAGGTACCAGGTACAGGAGTTTCAGAAGATGTGGCCACCAAGTCTGTGTCTTCCATACCGGCGCCACCAGTACTGCTTCGGCCTGGTCCATTTGGATTTTCTGCAGGACTCTGGGAATTATGCTGAAAGGAGGGAACATATAAAGAAGATCATTGTCCCAGTTTATTGTGAATGCATCCACTGCTAAAGCTTCATGATCAGGGAAGAAGGAGACATACTTTTTTAGTTTAGTATTTAGTCGAGATGCAAACATATCTACTGTCATTGATGGGTGTAATGTTTTGATTTTCTCAAAAACTGACTCATGTAAAGACCACTCAAGATCATCTTTGTAAGTTCTGGATAATGCATCTGCTTCCATATTGACAACCCCTGGAATATGCGCTGCACTGATATGAATATCTTTATTAATGCACCAAATCCATAATTCCCTAGCAAGTCCATTAAGGTCTGGTTTCTTTCCCCCAAACTTATTTATGTAAGAACATGTGGTGGTATTGTCAGTTAAAATTCTAATGTGAATGTTTCTTTTTTGTTTTGCTAGTGCCATAATCCCAAGTTTACATGCTTTTAGTTCTAAGACATTGATATGTAATGACTGTTCATTTTCTGATCAAACACCTTTTGTAAAGGTACCCTCAGATTTTATCTCTGCCCCCCAACCACTCAGACTACTGTCACATGTCATGACGTAATCAGGTCTTTTCTCAGATACCAACTGAAAACTATGATGCAAGTTTTCAATCCACCATTGTAGGTGCACTTTTATATCTGGAGTAATTTTCATGAAAGCATTGAAGTTTCCACGCTTGAAATTTAAGTTTTGTTCTTTGAATTTTTCTAAGGGTTTATAAAAGAGTGGAGCATATCTGACCCCTGGTTCACATGCCACTAACATACCAATTAATCTCGCAAACTGTCTTATTGTAGTAAACTGACACCTATAAATCTCTTTGCACAAGGTAATTATCCCAGCAATTTTCTCGCATGTGGGCCTAACTGTCATGGTTTCTGAGCAGAGCAGAAAGCCTACAAAGACAATTTGTTTGTGGGAACTAAGACCGATTTGTGGGGGTTAATGGTTAACCCCAGGCTATCCATCAATTTAATGGTTGTCAAAATGTTATCACTACATTCCTGATATGTCTGCCCTTGTAGACATGAGTCATCAATGTATGCTGTGCTGATGAACCCTTTCTCCCTTAAATGTGAGAACACTGGTTTCAGTATTTTTGTAAAAACCCTTGGCAATGTAGCTAATCCCATCACTAGACTTGTGAATTCGTATTTTTGATTGTCAAACCAGAATCTAAAATACTTTCTGTGTTTTTCTGTTATTGGAATTGAATAATAACTTTCAGATAAGTCGACTGATCCAAAAAAACAATGTCTCCGCATTGAATTAATAGCACATTGTAGTGTTTCCATTTTGAAATGAAGAGGGTCTATATTTTCATTGAATTGCTTCAAATTCAAAATAACTCTAATTTTATCATTCTTTTTTGGCCTAATGAAAATATTGGAAATGTATTCTCCTGGCACACTGTCAAACACTTTTTCAACAATATTACAATTCAAAAACCTATTCAATTCTTCCTTAATTTTAATATGTTCCAAATTGCTAAATTTAATTTGTTTCGGAACGAAATTTTGGTATGGATTTCTATCTAGTTCCACATGATATCCAGAAACAGTCTGCAGAATCCACTGATCAGATGTAATTTTCATCCAGTTTTCCAAAAACTGTCTTGTTTTCCCAGCTCTAAAATTGTCCACAGTGTTAGTAAGTTGAAGTGGTAACAATTTACTTACATTTAATAGTAATGAGTCTTGTCCCTGTTGTCTGTCATGAATTTGTTTGACTTTTGACCAGAGTTTTTCCATTGCTTTCCCGATTTCTGTTTTTGAGGAAAATGTTGTTGTTGTTGATGTTGTTGTTTCGATTGTCTCCAATCTGATTGTTGTCGTTGGCGCCAGTCTGTCTTCCTCTCCGCCCCTCCTTTGGACAAAAAAGGCTTGTTTGGGCCTTTTGAAGTCATTTGGACACCCTTGGCTCCATCCAATATTTTAGTACGGTCTGCCAGGTCGTCCCCAAAAAGTCCAGTGGCGGTTATTGGCTGTTCGTCAGTGCAAAGTTGGCGATACTTCGGAATTAATTCCTTTTTTATTTGCTCTCTTCTTGACTGATTAATTTTGGTGACTGCTCCGCAAAGGATTTTCACAGTATCCTTTATGTTTGATGTCAGCACACCTGGGTCTGGACTGGTATTGGTGCTGGTGTGGTCCAAAGCTCTGATTAGCGGTACCAGAGCTTGGTTCAAAATTGATATTGTTTTTTGTTTGCTGACATCTTGTACCCGTGTGGATTGTTTTAGTTGGTCCCACAGAAAACCGTCCACCCTCGGGATTTGCAAATTTGCTATGTTGCCTGGCCTTTTATGAGTGTCCAAAAGTGTGTTCAGCTTTTCTGGGTTTGGGCGTCCCCTTAGGTTTTTGTTAATCACTTCCGCCACCTGGTCCGACACATTCCCCCCCCCCCCCCCCCCCACTTGATTCTCATCCAGGAGGAAGGTGTTTAGTTCATCCAGGCAGCCTAGTTCCCCCTGCACTGGGCTTTGGGATTTGGGTGGAGATCCAAGTTGATCTAGATCGTCCTCCGAAACTGTCGATGATGTAGAAAGTCGACGTCTTTTTGGTTCAGAAGCCCCAGACGTTGTCTCTTCTGGAGTTCCCTGTTTCAATTTTTCTTGAATGGACCCAACTGCTGTACTCAGTTCCTTTATTTGAAGGGAACTTGCTTCAAACGCTCTTATAGACTGCGTGAACGTGCTCAGGATTTCTTCCCCTTTTGCAAGGAATTTGACCAAGTCTTCTTGTTGTTGTTGTGGACTGGACAAATTATTGCTGGTAGATTTGTCCTGTGGTTCTGCCATTCTGCTAACTGCAAGTTAAGATTTAAAGTGTGTAAGGAAAAAGTTAGTCATACACCAGTATACATATAGTTACCAATTGAACCTTGTTATCAAATGTTTGATCATTCCCATGCTATATTCTGACAAGGGTACAAACAAAACACAAGAAAATGCAGATTTTCTGTGATTAAGGCTTGATTTTGTAATGCCTTATCATTTATTTTTATTCAATGCGGTCATTCAGACCTATTCTGATCATTCAGATTGAACTACACAATTTCTGTGATGAGAGTTAAAGACAAGTAATATAATATTATAAGCACATTGCAAAGATGACAATATACATTTAGTCCTTCAGACCTGTTTTGATCATTCAGATCTAACCATTACCCTATCCTCTGATAGAGTTTGTAATACATCCATTTATGAAATGGAAATTGTATGATGTGGTCATTCAGACCTACACTGCGTGGCCATATTATAGTACGCAACGTCACCAATTAGTTTTCAATGAAAAATCGCGTCGTCAAGTTCGGGTTAATTTACACACTACATAAAGTGTATTGACATAAAATTTGTTGTGTACACAAGCCTTTGACCTTCCCCGATCTGGATTTTCCAATAATTTTTGTGATGTCATTTAATATGATGTCATTTTTGACGTCATTAAAACATGTCTGCTCGAGGTCGCGACTTGACAGCTGAAGAAAAACAAACAATCGTAAAACTTAGTGAAAACGGATTTAGCTCTCGAAAAATCGCACAGGTAACAGGAAGAAGCTGTAACACCGTCCAGAAATTATTAAAACGGTATAAACAGCGGGGAAACGCGGAAAATATTGAAAGATCTGGAAGGAAGAGAAAAACAGACAAACGTGACGACCGTACGCTTTTCCGGTCTATCAAAAAGAACCGAAGACAGAGCTTGTCAGATCTAACAGTCGCGTTTAATGACAATTTAGAAAATAAAAATGTTTCTTCTCGCACTGTTCGTCGTCGGTTGATAGAAGAAGGGTATCGGAGATGTAAGGTTGCCAAAACTACGACAATTTCCAAAAAGAATAGAGCGACCCGTGTGAAATGGTGTAGAGAAAGGAAAAACTGGACTGTTTCTGAAGATTGGTGCAAAATCATATTTTCTGACGAGACTAAGATTGTTTTGGGTCAAGATAGGAAAGTTTATGTGTGGAGGAAACCTGACGAAAGATACAGACCCGAGTGTGTCGGTCAATATGGAGACCACTCCCCTAGAGCAGGTATCTCGGCGATGTTTTGGGGTTGTATAACATGTAATGGTGTAGGTACATTGACCGAAATTGAGGGAAATATTGACTCCTCTGTTTATATTCGTGTGCTTGATGACAATTTATGGCCAGTTATTACCAAGTATTTTGTTGAAAAGCCATGGATTCTTCAGGAGGATAACTGCCCCGTGCATCGGTCTAAACAAACGAACACATGGAAAGAAAACAACAATATCCCAACATTAACCTGGCCAAGTCAATCCCCGGACATTAACATTATTGAAAATTTATGGCGAAAAATAAAGTGTGAACTTGAGAGGCGATTAGACGAGATCCGAAACAAGGCCGATCTAATTCGTGTTGTGAAAGACATTTAGGGTAACATCGATTCCGCCCTCGTCAAGTCCCTATATGAATCCATTCCCAAACGAAACAGAGCTGTGGTGAAGGCAAAAGGATCAATAACAAAATATTGAAAGGTAAGAAAGTGTTACAAAAGATATTTTTGTTGTTACAACCCCTCAAACGTAGACATGTTACTTGATTTCACAACGTACGTAGAGTGACGTTGCGTACTATAATATGGCCACGCACTGTATTTTGATCATTCAGATCTAACTATTACCCTATCCTCTGATAGGGTTGTAATGGGAGAGATAACAGATACAGTACTCTGCTAGGGGGCGCTTGTGTACTATCGGTTATACCTGTGGTTGATTTTACTAATACACAAGCAAGAGGCGTATCAGTATAATGCTTATAAACCATTCATTTGATCATTTATTTACTCAAGATCATCAGGTATCCAAATCTCATGGTTTAACCCATTACCAGATAGCAAAATTTCAGATTGGTCCAAAATTAAAGGTGTTGCAGATGTGCAAGAGATGCAATTTTGCAATTTTTTTTCTGTTAGAAATGTATGGAAGATGAAGTTACCACAAGCAATTTATTCATTTTCCTTAATGTTTTCCAAAGCCTTCTTTATCTTGTGGGACATCAAAAAGTGGCCATATCAATTATGGTAATAGGTTAACAATATTCAATTTAATATTGACCCTTAACCTAGCAATATCAATGATGCAGCCTTGTTTTGAAAGAAAAACGGAATGATGTAATTAAAGAAAACGCAGTGCGACAATAATGAAGTATAAGATATATTGCCTTATGATAAATATTGTCTGTCATCAACAGTTAAATACCAAGCAATGGCTTTTATGAATTAGTATATTTTTAAAAATCAAGATAGGTAACCAAGATAAGGGTTGATATATGTAGAAATGTTATGCCCATCTATCTAAAATGAAAAGAAGGCAGAATTTCACATTTTTTTTTATTTTCACCACAATTCCCACGTAGTGATTTTTATGCCCTACAAGACAAAGGCTTTGGAAATCATTGTGCCAAATGGGGAAAAAAACGTTTGTAGAAAGCAATTTCTTCCTTTCCCACAATGTTCTCTACAAAGAATTTCCTTCAAATCTGGTATTTCAGTTGCTTGAAATTGTTGTCTGCAACACATTATCTTACCTCTCCCCACCCTACTTAAGCTTTTTAATGACAAAAATAACTTATTTTTTCAAAATATTTCCAATAGATGCTTGCAATGCATTAGACAGAAAATTGATTCACACATGACATTTAAAAAATACAAAATAGGAATATTTCGCTTTTGAAATTAGAAAAAAAACAGAAACAAGGATATTTGATTTAAATTTAATTTTCAACACCTGATTTCAATGAAACTACATGTAGACTAATTTGCCAGACATTCCATCATTAGAAAGGCTTCATGAATACTCAGGTAAGACATCACACTTTTAACCAACCATTTGAAGAACATGGTTAGGGAACATTGCAGTGCAGACAATCTCAGAAAACACAACAATGATAACAAAATTTGATTTTCTTTCCTTAGTCAGTTTGCCTATCAATACATAGAAAGGGATGAATGAAGATAAAAACTCGTTTTACTGGTTTTCTGGTGATTGGCCGGTAAAGAATTTTATATCAATACTTTTGTTAATTTTCTTTACATTGATTTCCCTTTCACCCTCTTTCTAAATGTACCTGTATTATGCAATTACAGCATTGAATTTGGGAGCACCCCATCCATTATTAACAGATTTCCTATTAGAATCCATTGTAAAACATGTGTGTATTGAGAGTCAGCTGGTTCTGTTATGACCTCTGTAACTGCAGCGCTCCTAGCGGATGAACCTGTTTATCTCTCCCATTAGCCATATAGGCCTAGCATTGCCCTATACTCCATTTTGATAGGGAGACAATGCAGGAGAGAGAACAAAGCAAAAGGACCTTTTGTCCTAGTCTAAAAATTCTCTCCCAAAAAAGTAAAGGAGCTTACCTGTAGTATTAAATATATTCCAAAATCACACTAAGGATAATAATCACTGTGAAACTGCTATAATTAATTTAATTTGTGGACCCTAAAGTTCCGCACTGTTTCTCCTACAAGTCCAAGCCTCGTTCTGATTTCTACAAGCAGCTGAGCTACGTTATCTCTGTGGAGCCCTTCTGGGAGTTATGCAGACGATAAAATCTTAATTTTGGATCAGTCTTTTGTTGTTTGGTGAATGAAATTTTCATCAATTTCAGGTTAACAGCTTTAACGATCATTTTCACACGAGTGGAATTCGACCTGTCCAAAAAATGTACGGAGGAATTGAAAGATCTAGTCCTAGGAAATATCGTGATCCTGGGTGCGTGTCTGCTGCTGGAGACGATCATCATCTGGGTGTCACAGCGAGGAAGTATTCTCGAAACAAAACCTCGCGTCAGCATGCAGTACCTTCTGTATATCCGTTTAGGTGAGCTAAATTATTCATAACCATTTCTCAAAATTAATGGGCAAAATTGGGACAGTCCAATTTGAAAGCTGTTGCAGCGAATTAACCCTTTCCCAAACAAGACCTGGGTCCGGTTTCTCGAAAAAACTTAAGTATGCTCTCATGCTCAAATCTGAACACCGTGCTCAAATCGCACGAAATCCACGTGAACTTCAATCGAATACCCTTCAACACTGGAGAGTATCCCTTTGAAGTTGAGCATGTTCTCATGAGTTTATACTTAAGTTTTTTTGAGAAACCGGGGCCTGGTTTTGACGTCCCTAATGGAAAAGGCTTGGGAAAACATTAAAACAAAAGAAGAAACTGCTGATAACCAGCAGTTTCTCCTTTTGTCTCAATATTATCAATGCCATATTTTACACAAATCCTATCTTTCTTAACATCCATTTTGTTATTTGTAGCAGTTTGGGAAAGGGTTAAATGGGTGTTTATAAGGAAAGAATATGTGGAAAATATTGCATAGAAAATATTGAGACAAAAGGAGAAAATGCTGGTTATCGTTATTTTCTTTTTTTGTCTCAAAGTTTTCCCAAACCTTTCCTGTACATAAATCCTATCTTCATTAATATCCACTTGCCATCTGCAGCAGCAGCTTTCAAATTAACCCATTACCAAACGACAAAATTTTAGACTGGTCAAAATTGAAAGATGTTGCAGATGATAATTTTAAGCAAATCGAATTAAACAAATGTTTATCTTTTGGGGTAGAAAATATTGTGGGAAATGAAGAAATTGCTTGTCACAAGCAATTTCTTCATTTTCCACAATGTTTTTCCAAGTCCTTTTTTGTGAGGGAGTCAAAAGGCATCATTGGGCAGTAATTGGTTAAGTCAATCTAAAGTGCTGTAAGTGTTTGGGAAAGGGTTAATGAATGCATTACAAGCAAACCTGAAAAATATGGCTCAATTTACAAAGTAAACAGGGATATTATAGCATTCAATATCATTAACCAAAGTTTCCTCAAGGAAAAGCTTTCTTGAATAGCATAACACAGCTTTTCAACAAAAACCTCGTAACTGCAGCTTAAAACAAGCTGCAGTTACCAGGTTTTTGTTGAAAAACAGTGATAACAAATACATAATAATTATCAATCAATATCAGAATTGGTCTACAGGTCAGAAAATGTGGGTTAATACTTTTTATACAGGCTTGACCCAACATGCAGAGACTGATTTTGTAAATATTTAGACACAAAAAAGATGCTACTGATGCTGGAATCTTCTCCTTTTGCCACAATGTTTCTCACCAATCTTTTATCAAATGAGTGTTACACATACCACAAAAAGGTTCAATTTCCAAAGTAAACATGTATATTATAGCATTCAATATCACAGACTCAAGTTTCCTGAGGAAAACCAAACACCTATCAATCAATGTATAAATCAGGCTACTGACCAGAGAATGTAAGTTAATTAAAGCAAGCTACTCAATTTCAGCATCTTATAAACCTTTCTATCTTGTCATAGCATAATAATTACTTGTATCCTGGTTTAACCCTTTCCCAAACGGCAAAATTTTAGGGTGATCCACTTCAAAAACTGCTACAAAGGACAAAATGGTTGTTATTAAAGATAGGAGTTGAGTAAAATTTGGCATAGAAAATATTGAGACAAAAGGAGAAACTGCTGGTTATCAGCAGTTTCTTCTTTTGTCTCAATGTTTTCCCAAGTCATTTCAATTAGAGACGTCAAAACCCGGTCTTGTTTGGGAAAGGGTTAAGGAATCGTCAGAATCATAGATTGTTTGGTAAATAGCCAAAGGTTGACATATTTAAACCAGGTATTCTTTGTTATTTGAGAAAGGATTGATTAACAAACAAAGACCTATCAATCAATATCAGAATCAGGACTAGCGGTCAGAGATTGTGAGTTAATGAAAGCCAGCTACTTAGTTTCAGCCGCTAATTAACCTTTCTTTCTTGTCAGGGCATAATAATAACTTCTATCCGGGTTTTAGGAATCATCAGAATCAGAGATTGTTTGGAAAATAGCCAAAGGTTGACAAAATAAAATCAGTTTGAGAAAGGGATGATTAAAAAACAGACCTTTTAATCAATATCAGAATCTGGGACTACTGGTCAGAAAATGTGAGTTAATGAAAGCCAGCTACTTAGTCTCAGTCGCTAATTAACCTTTCTCTCTTGTCATGCCATAATTATTACTTCGTGTTTGGTGGTACTATAATAATGATATTCAAGATTGAATTATAGTAATACTAGAGAGAAAACATTCACTAATTGATGAAGGTTTTTCCTGTGTTCTTAAATTTTGGAAGCTATTGAGACCTCTCCCAGTTCTCCCACCACCCGCCTTCATATTTAGGGTGTCATTGCTGTAATTTTGTAGGTCATTTCTTACTTGATTGATCTGACTTAAAGTCTGGTTTTCTTAAAGTAGAAAACCAGCAATGTGGCCATTTTGAAATTCATATTACATCAGAATATTTGGTGCAATGTTATAACTTATATGTTTGGCTTATCCAATCTGTATGGATAAGTTGGTAAGAGGATTAAATCTGAACTTTTTTTGCCCCCAAAATGTTGATATTGTGTGAATCACTATTACAGGTATACTGAGTACATTTAATTCCGCAGAGATACTTCGTTCGCTTATAGGATGGAAAAGACAAGCAAAGGCTATGTAATGCGGGTTTATTTTCGTTGATTCATCTTTTTCCATAAACTCAAAGTTTAGAAAAAGTTCTACATACACGTCGGAGGAAAATTGGATTATTTTTAATTGCTATGAGTCAAATCAATTAACAACGGGTGTGCCCACCTAAAGCTTGAATTGAAGTTTGACATTGTCGTTGCATAGAAAGGACTTTTCTCGCAATACAACCTCTTGTGGCATTTTGTTCCGCTCTTGAATAACAGGAATACGCAGTTGTTGCAACGTTTTGGGTGGTGGGGTACATGAATTCACGCTTCTCTTCTGGCCATTCCAAACATGTTCTATAGGGTACATATCAGGCCAGTAGTGTGAAACCACAGTGTGTGGCCTACCCCTGCGAAAACTGTTAGAACAATTCAGGTACATTTCCTATGATGTTCAAGAACAAATGACAAGAATTGCTCTAGATCTGTTCAAGTTCACTTTAAGAAATGTTATATTGGACAAATTTTTAAGAACACACTGTTCTCAATAAGTTCTTAAAAACTGTTCTAGAACAGTCCAAGAACTAAATTACATGAACATTACAAGAACTGTTATTCTTCTCACAGTTCTTGAACTGTTCATGTAACATTTTAAGTATTTTTTTTAAATGTACTTAAATGGTTCTTGAACACTTTTAAGAAAAGTTTAAGTACTGTTCATGTGTCCTCTTTTCCGAACTGTTCTTGAATATTTCAAGAATCATACTGTCCAATATAACATTTCTTGAAATGTTCATGTACACAACTTGAACACTTTAATTACATCAGTACAGTTGTAGTACTTGAAGTGTTACAAATCAATTTAGCCCTTGAACTGTTCTTGAATCAATTAGGAACAATACCATTTTTTTTTCTGAACTGTTCTTGAATAATTCAGGAATAGTATATTGTCCAATATATTGTCTTGAAACGTTCTTGAACACAGCTTGAACACTTTCGTTACCTTATCGAAATAAATTTCATGAATCGATCAGGAACAGTTATTAAACTTTTCAAGAACATCAGTTCTTAAATTAACCCTTTCCCAAACAAGACCGGGTTTTGATGTCCCTATTAGAAAAGGCTTGGGAAAACATTGAGATAAACGAAGAAAATGCTGATAATCAGCATTTTCTCCTTTTGCCTCAATGTTTTCTGTGCTATAGTATTCACACATTTTACATCAAGTAACACCCATTTTGTGGTCTGCAGCAGCTTTCAAATTAGACCACCCTACAATTTTGCTGTTTGGGAAAGGGTTAAACTTGAATGTTACATGGACACTTAAAACAATGACCTGGTGACCTCAGATTTTCTTTCAGAGAAAACTTTGGAAAAATTTCTGAGCAGAGCATGGAATCTGTACCCAAGAAAACCAAGGAAAACATGGTAAACTTACCATAACAATATTACTGGATTAGAAATGTGGGTGGGGTATGATTGGTAAAAGTCAAAAGATCACTCACCAAAATTGAAGCTTTGTTTTACTTGGTCTTCTCAATAAGCAAGCTTCTATATTCTTCTAAAATTCACTAAATCTATGTAACATAGGTGAAAATCATCATAAAGAATATCTTTGGAAATTACAAATTAAGAAAATACTTTCCCTCCATCTTTAGCAACAGGAACTTTACACTAGAAGACAACAACAACAAGAGGGCCAAGATGGCCCTGTATCGCTCCACTGGCTTTTAGACATTTAGACTACGAATTTCTTCAAAGGATACAATAGAGGTCTATTCAAAGAAGATTCATGCTACACCAGAATGAAATCCAATAAGTGATTAAGGAGCAGAAATGTTTTTAAAAAAATTTTTAAAATTACACTGTTTCATATAGCAAAAAAAGAGCCTAGCCCATCAAGCTTTTCATCCGAACGTGAAGGAATTTTGAAGAGATTCATGCAAGGAAGATTCCAGTGAAGTTTGGTTGAAATTGGTCCTGTAGTTTTAGAGAAGAAGATTGTTTAATAATTTTTCGAAAATTCAATTTAATTAAATTTATTGAAATTTAAGTTCTACATGCAAATAATTTTTTTAAGGAATTTAGAGGAGATAAATGCAAGGAAGATTCATGTGAAGTTTGGTTAAAATTGGTCCAGTAGTTTTGGAAAAGAGGATTTTTCGAAAATTTAATTTAATTTCAATAATCAAAATTCAAGTTCTGCATAGATTTTTTTTTTTTTTTTTTTGATGGAATTAAAAGATGAATGCAAGGAACATTTCTGTAAAGTTTGGTTGAAATTGGTCTGGTAGTTTTGGAGAACAAGAATTTTTAAAGATTTTTCGAAATTTTAATTTAATTACATTAATTAAAATTTAAGTTCTACATAGAATTTATTTTTTTGAAGGAACTAAGAAGCGATTAATGCACTGAACATTTCTGTAGAGTTTGGTTGAAATTGGTCCAGTTGTTTTGGAGAAGAAATTTTTTTAAAGATTTTTCGAAAATTTAATTCAATTAAAATAATTAAAATTCACGTTCTGCATAGATTTTATTCTTTTGAAGGAATTTGGTAGAGATTCATGCAAGGATGATTTGTGTGAAGTTTGGTTGAAATTGGTCCAGTAGTTTTGGAGAAGAAGAATTTTTAAAGATTTTTTGAAAATTTAAATCAATTAAATTAATTAAAATTCACATTCTGCATAGATTTTATTCTTTTGAAGGAATTTGGTAGAGATTCATACAAGGATGATTAGTGTGAAGTTTGGTTGAAATAAGTCCAGTAGTTTTGGAGAAGAAGAATTTTTAAAGATTTTTTGAAAATTTAAATCAATTAAATTAATTAAAATTCAAGTTCTGCATAGATTTTATTCTTTTGAAGGAATTTGGTAGAGATTCGTGCAAGGATGATTAGTGTGAAGTTTGGTTGAAATTGGTCCAGTAGTTTTGGAGAAGAAGAATTTTTAAAGATTTTTTGAAAATTTAAATCAATTAAATTAATTAAAATTCAAGTTCTGCGCGGATTTTATTCTTTTGAAGGAATTTGGTAGAGATTCATGCAAGGAAGATTTCTGTGAAGTTTGGTAGAAATTAGTCCAGTGGTTTTGGAGAAGAAGAATTTTTAAAGATTTTTCGAAAATTTAATTTAATTTTTTTAATTAAAATTCAAGTTTTGCACGGAATTTATTTTTTTGAAGGAATTTTAAAGAGGTTCATGTAAGGAAGATTCCTGTGTAGTTTGGTTGCAATTGGTCCAGTAGTTTTGGAGAAGAAGATTTACAAAGATTTTTCGAAAATTTAATTTAATTTAATTAATTAAAATTCAAGTTCTGCACGGAATTTATTTTTTTGAAGGAATTTGGAAGAAGTTCATACAAGGAAGATTCCTGTGAAGTTTGGTTGAAATTAGTCCAGTAGTTTTGGAGAAGAAGATGTTTAAAGAAAAAGTTTACGCATGGACGCACGGACGGACGACGGACACAGGGCCATGACATAAGCCCCGCTGGCCTTCGGCCAGTGGAGCTAAAAATAGACTGGAGGTATTTTCACAAGCACTGCTAAGAACTTTTTAAGAACACATTTTGTTCTTAAAAGATCCCTCAAATGCTCAGGAACATCTTTAAGATACTTTTGGGACAAACATATTCTTAATATATCCTTTAAATGTTCTTATAATATCTTCAAGTCACTTGAAGTGCAATGTGTAGAGCATTTTAAGAACATCATTTGTTCTTAAAACGTCTTTGAATTATTCAAGAGCATTTAAAGTGCTCTTTTGAAACAAATATGTTCTTAACATGTTCTTAAAATGTTTTAGAAGTAATATCAAAGAGCAGTACTTGAACCTTTAAAGAACACACTTTATTCTTAAAATGTTTTTGATATGATCTTAAACTCAATTTAGAACAGTTCACGAACATAATTGGGATGAAATTGTGCCAAAAAAGTTCTTGAATTGTCCAAGAATGGTTTGATGACACTTTAAGAAAACCAAAGGTTCTTCAAAAGTTCTTGAACTGTGCCAAAAGATGAGTACTTGAACACTTCATGTACAGATGTTCTTAAAAACTTATGAGAACAGATTAAGAACTTTTCGCAATGTTCAAGTGCTGTTCTTGAACTACTCATAAGCATAAGAACAGCAATTCGCAGGGGTAGCCATCGTGTCACTAGTTGTGAATCTAATGAGTAACGGCATCCTATGTGGCGTGAAATGTCCGAGTTTGAAAAACCAAGCGAATGCTTCTAAAAAGCTTGGTTCATCACATTTTGAAGAAGACGACACATACTGATAGAATTGAGAATATTTAGATAAAACGTGTTTTTATAGCGTCTCTATAGACAAACTTTATAAACATGTTAAAATTTAACTCGAGTTTCACATGCATCAAAATTACACAGCGTCTACGTATTTAACGCATTGGCTATGACGCTGTGAAATGTTCCGTAATTACTGACTCTAATCTTTTCTATTCACGTTTAAAAACTTGTGGGAGATTCATAACAAATATTTGTAATTCTTAAAACATCTTAGAACATCTTGATTTAAGGCTCTGAAAACTCTACGTTTTTAAATGTACTAAGTATATTCTACCTTAATAATTTTAATTTCTATACTGCAGGATTGTTTTCCCCCAAACAGCAATATTCTAGACTGCACGAACTTGAAAGCTGCTTTATACAACCAAATATTTTCCCAAGTTATTCATACTGAGAACATCAAAACTTAAAGTCTTGTCTACAGGATATGGTTAACTCATTCCCAAACACAAAAATTACGAAGTAGTCCATATTCATAAGGAAAACAGACTGGAAATCTATCTGACAGTCAGAATGTAAGTTTCCTTGATCAAATAGAAAATTATAAGGAAAACGAGCGATCTCCAGAAATTATGGCAGAGTGAGGGAAAAGGAGAAATTATGTGTCTATGTTTCCTGATCCATGAAAGACAAATTTCCTGCATTCCATTTTAACAGCACTTTCTGCACAGACAAATTGATTGGCGTTGTAGACTGTAATATTAATGTTTCCTAAGCATGAAATACTTCTGACATAAAAAAGGAAAGCCAGAGTGCCGAGAAATCCTTATTTATAATGTTATTGATGGTGGGAGATCAAAAACTCGTCACTCCGACTTTTGCAAGCTACGAGGTTACGAGGTTTTTATTTTCTGCTGACATTATGCTGCATATTATTGAGCAAAGATCTGGCCCCGGTTTCTCGAAAAAAGAGTACGTTCTCATGCTCAAATCTGAGCACCTTGGTCAAATCGCAAAAAATCCATGTGAACTTCAATCGAATACGCTTCAAAGTTGGAGAGTATCCCTTTGAAGTTGAGCATGTTCTCATGAGAATATACTTAAGTTTTTTCGAGAAACCGGGGCCTGGAAAAATGGGGTTTTGGACCACTATGGATTCAGGCCAGTTGCATGAAGCTTAAGGAGATCAGCCTGGATCTTGATCAGACTGTGCATATGCACAGGCTGATCCATACTGGTCTCAAATACTTTAATCCTTTTACAAACAAATTTGACCATATTTATACCCCCCACAACAAAGTTATGGGGGGGTATACTGGAATCAGGTTGTCCGTCCGTCTGTCCGTCAGTCCATCAGTCCGTCCGTCCGTGGACATAATCTTGTGTCCTCTTCTCCTCCCACAGTATTTGACCAATTTTTTCCGAAATTTTATCAGGATGTTTCCTATCATATGACATTGTGCACCTGCAATTTTCATCTTGATCCAGTTATTAGTTTTAGAGTTATGCCACTTTGAAGTTTTTAAGGGGGGGGGGGGGTTGGACATAATCTTGTGTCCTCTTCTCCTCCCACAGTTTTTGACCAATTTTTCTGAAATTTTATCAAAATGTTTCCTATCATATGAAGTTGTGCACCTGCAATTTTCATCTTGATCCAGTCATTAGTTTCAGAGTTATGCCACTTTGAAGTTTTTAAGGGGGTGGGTGGGGGGGGGACATAATCTTGTGTCCTCTTCTCCTCCCACAGTTTTTGACCAATTTTTATGAAATTTTATCAGGATGTTTCCTATCATATGAAGTTGTGCACCTGCAATTTTCTTTTTGATCCAGTCATTAGTTTTAGAGTTATGCCACTTTGAAGTTTTTAATGAGGGGGGGGGGGGAGTGGTCAAAATTTACAATTTAGTTTCCGTGTTCTAACTTGAGAACCGTTTGACCTAGGATCATGAAACTTTACACAGTTGTTGCCCATGACCAATGGAGGTGCCCTATTGTTTTGGGGTCACCAAGGTCAACAGTTGGGCGTTGTTTAAAATCCGTTTCCATGCTCTAAGTCAAGAACATTTTGACCTATAGCACTTTTTCAGTGACAAGGCCCTAGTGGGGGGTATTCGGCCGCTTTGGGACAGTTCTAGTTATAAACTGGACCAATTTGAAACTGCTGCAGACCACACCATGGATGTTGATAAAAATAGGACTTTATACTTTCATTCTTAAGATTTCTTAAATGGATTAAAATAAGAAAAAAACACATTTTTCTCTTTTTAGTTGTGTTTCTCGGAGAAGTAACCTGGCTGGTTTTGTGTATGAAATGGATATTTAACCACTACATGGATGGATGTACGCCGGATTCTGCACGGAGAACCATTCTAGGTATGTAGATCATCATTTTCTCCTTTACCCTCAATGTTTTAAATGGATATTTAACCGCTATATGGATGGATGTACCACAGATTCTGCACGCAGAACCATTCTAGGTATGTAGATCATCATTTTCTCCTTTACCCTCAATGTTTTAAATGGATATTTAACCGCTATATGGATGGATGTACGCCAGATTCTGCACGCAGAACCATTCTAGGTATGTAGATCATCATTTTCTCCTTTACCCTCAATGTTTTAAATGGATATTTAACCGCTATATGGATGGATGTACGCCAGATTCTGCACGCAGAACCATTCTAGGTATGTAGATCATCATTTTCTCCTTTACCCTCAATGTTTTAAATGGATATTTAACCGCTATATGGATGGATGTACGCCAGATTCTGCACGCAGAACCATTCTAGGTATGTAGATCACCATTTTCTCCTTTACCCTCAATGTTTTAAATGGATATTTAACCACTACATGGATGGATGTACGCCAGATTCTGCACGCAGAACCATTCTAGGTATGTAGATCACCATTTTCTCCTTTACCCTCAATGTTTTAAATGGATATTTAACCGCTATATGGATGGATGTACGCCAGATTCTGCACGCAGAACCATTCTAGGTATGTAGATCATCATTTTCTCCTTTACCCTCAATGTTTTAAATGGATATTTAACCGCTATATGGATGGATGTACGCCAGATTCTGCACGCAGGACCATTCTAAGTATGTAGATCACCATTTTCTCCTTTACCCTCAATGTTTTAAATGGATATTTAACCGCTATATGGATGGATGTACGCCAGATTCTGCACGCAGGACCATTCTAGGTATGTAGATCACCATTTTCTCTTTTACCCTCAATGTTTTAAATGGATATTTAACCGCTATATGGATGGCTGTACACCAGATTCTGCACGCAGAACCATTCTAGGTAGGTTCATGGATTTAAGCTTCAATAAGACAAAAAGGCCTGGGCCGATGTCTTGAAAAAACTTAAGTACCTTCACAGACAACTCAAATCTGAGCACCATGTACTTAAATCACACGAAATCCGTGTGAACTTCAATCGAATATACCCTTCAACGTTGGAGAGTATTCCATTGAAGTTGAGCATGTACTCATGAGTATGTACTTAAGTTTTTTCGTTTAACCCTTTCCCAAACAAGACCTGGTTTTGACGTACCTAATAGAAAATGCTTGGGAAAATATTGAAACAAAAGAAGAAACTGCTGATAACCAGCAGTTTCTCCTTTTGTGTCAATATTTTCTGCACTTTATTTTACACAAATACTATATTTTTTATCATTTATAATGTTGTCTGCAGCAGCTTTCAAATTGGACCAGTCCAAAATTTTGTCGTTTTGGAAAGGGTTAACCCTTTCCCAAACGACAAATTTATGGGGAAATCAACTTCAAAAACTGTCACAAATGACAAAATGGAAGTTATTAAAGATAGAATTTATGTAAAATATGACATAGAAAATATTGAGACAAAAGGAGAAACTGCTGGTTATCACCAGTTTCTTCTTTTGTTTCATTGTTTTCCGAAGCATTTTCTACAAGGGACGTCAAAACCAGGTCTTGTTTGGGAAAGGGTTAACCAGGGCCTGCATGGTCTCAGTAGCAGATAAGGGCCCAGTCACATACGATTCCGTGTCCATATCATGTCCACATCCAATCCAAAATTATACCTTATGGGTCCCCTGTTTCAGACATGCTCTGGCCGTGATTTGGACTCGGAATGGACCAGGCCCCGGTTTCTCGAAAAAACCTAAGGACAGATCCTCCATTTATTTCCTACGGTAAGATTTTTTTCATTTTTTCTGTACTGATATCTAAATATATGAGAAGTACAAAAATGACTTAAAAACTATAGGTCACCAAGCGAATTAAAAAGTTATTGGATTTCAAGGGAGACTACTCTTGTCTAAAATTGCAAAAATGAGGTATCACTTAAATACCCACAAAAAAGGTGTTCAAAATGACTTGCATTACATAAATAAGTCTTTATTGTATTCAATATGTTTTATTCTGTATAAATGAGTATCAATTTGGGAAAATCTATTGATGATTTTGAAATTTGTAGTAAATCATTCTTTCAAAAATAGCTGAAATTGCTCTTTTTTCGCAACGTTTCTGATAATAAAAAATATTCCAGCGGTAAGAATTTTTTCTTTTTTGGTATAGACATAGTGCTTGGTCATACCTACAAAAACAAACAAAGAAAAATATATCAAACCAAGCGTTTTTCTTAGTTATAAGTAAAATTTGGTTTACTTTTTGCAGCTCTGTCCGAAATTGTTTCACTACTTTTATCCATTTTCTTCCTTATTACCAGCTTTAGATAATAAAAAGTGTCATCTTTTGTGTCAATCTGAAGCGGACTAGCTCATAAAAACACCACTTTTCTTTTGTTGACCCGTTTCCTATCGCTAACGCCACATGTTGAACGCGTAACAGAAAGCGAAATGTACCATCCGAGTACTATTGCACTTTGATTGACCAAACAGAGAACATTGAAATAACCGAAAAGGGCCTTGTCATTAATCAACCAAACATTAACTAAATGTGAAAAATACATTTGCTGAAAAGGCCTATTACTGAAACAGCTTTATTTTCGTTATTTAGGATATGCGCAGTAAGTTGCGCAGTAACAACTGGAGGATCTGTCCTTAAGTATCTTCTCATGCTCAAATCTGAGCATCGTGCTCAAATCGCACGAAATCCACGTGAACTTCAATTGAATACCAATCAACGTTGATTGGTATTGAATAGAAGTTTAGCATGAACTCATGAGAATATACTTAAGTTTTTTCGAGAAACCGGGGCCAGGCCTTAAGGTGAGGTAAATATGATTTTTAAACACCTGTCCCACTCAGTGGTGCCTTTTGACGCCCCAAAAGATGGAGGCTGTGGAAAACAATATAGCAAATAAAGAAATTGCTTGTAACAATCAATTAACATTTCCTTAAGTGTTTTCTATCCTAAAAGACCAAAAAACTTTGAAACTTTGCGCTCAAGAAATTGTCGTCTGCAACATCTTTGAATTTGGACAAGTCTAAAATTTGGCAGTTTGGTAATGGTTTAAAATAGCTATTTTGATTCCAAACCTTGAATGTTGCGGATGCTAATATTTGAATCATTTTCTATCATTATCTGATGAGTTATTTGTTCAAAATATAATTCAAATAAATAATTGTCACAGATAAATGAATGTAGAAAACTTAAGGTAGTCTACCCCTAATCAGATTCATGCGACAGCGGAATTATTCAGGCGATGTCGAAAACATTTGGCGGTGGAACTTTCCACCTTTGAATGTTTACAACCATGTACGAATAAATTCGGATATATTACGAAGCAGCTTGAAAAAAGCTGATGTTTGATGAATCTCAAAATGGCCACATTACGGGTATTCTACCTTAATTAGAAATATAATGATGTATTTATTACAGGATAAATAGCATTAGGGTTAAATGAGAAATATTATGCTTTGTTAGAGCTTTTAAGATATTTGTTTTGATGGGGGGGGGGGGGGGGAAACGGGATAATTAAGCCACTTTTCTAAATTGGAATGTTATGAATGTCACAGTGTTATAATAATTAACCCTTTCCCAGATGGGGAAAATTAATACTGTTCCAAATTGAAAGCTGTTGCGAACCACAAAATGGGTGTTCTTTATGTTTAGGATTTTTGTTCAATATTGTACAGGAAATATTGATATAATCAAAAGGAGATAATGCTGTTTCTCAGGAGTTATTTCTTGTCTCAATGATTTTCCTAGTTAATTCTATGACGGACATCAAAACCAGGTTAACCCTTTCCGCGTCAACTAGATTTTTAGACTGGTTAGTATCAAAGAGTGTATCAGACAACAATATAATTGTAACAAAAAGGAAAAAAAATGTAGGTCGCGGTACTAGTAGATATGATTGAGAGAAAGGGAAAAAATGCTGAACACCAGCCTTTTCTTCTTTTCCTTCTGTGTTTTCTAAAGGCTTCTGTCTAAGAATTATAAACAAGAATTGTCCCCGGACAATAAAGCTCGCCCTAACGAGAGCTTGTCACAAAGAAAAGTAATTTCCTAGGTCAAGGTAAAAAGGTCATGGTCCAAAATAAAATTTTGTAAAAGGGGGTCAAGCTCCAAGGTCAAGGTCACAAGGTCAAAGGTCATGGACAAATGTGAACCGTGTTGGTAGGAGGTGTCCATGTGTGGAGTGTAAAGGCTGTAGAGGTAAATGGACATGAGATAAAGGCCAGGTTAAATTTTTTTAAAAGTAGGTCAAACTCCAAGGTCAAGGTCACGAGGTCCAAGGTCATTGTCAAATGTGAACGGTGCTGGTAGGTGTCATTGTGTAAAGTTTAGAGGCTGTATGGGTTAAAGGACATGTGATATAAGCCAGGTTAAAGTTTTTCAAAAGTAGGTCACACTCCAAGGTCACAAGGTCCAAGGTCATGGTCAGATGTGAAACGTGTTTGTAGGTGTCCATGTGTGAAATATCAAGGCTGTAGGTGTAAAATGACATGAGATACAGGCCAGGTTAAAGTTTTTTAAAAGTAGGTCACATTCCAAGGTCAAGATGTCGAAGGTCATGATCAAATGTGAACCATGTTGGACGGAGGTGTCATTGTGTGAAATATCAAGGCTGTATGGGTAAAAGGACATGAGATACAGGCCAGGTTAAAGATTTTTAAAAGTAGGTCAAACTTCAAGGTCAAGGTCACAAGGTCCAAGGTCAAATTTGAATGGTGTTGGTAGGAGGTGTCTATATGTGAAATATCAAGGCTGTAGGTATAAAAGGACATGAGAAATAGGCAAGGTTAAAGTTTTTTAAAAGTAGGTCAAACTCCAAGGTCAAGGTCACAAGGTCAAGGTCAAAATGTGAATGGTGTTGGTAGGAGGTGTCACTATGTAAAATGTAGAGGCTGTATGGGCAAAAAAATAGGCCAGGTAAGTTTTTTAAAAATAGGTCAAACTTCAAGGTCAAGGTCACAAGGTCCAAGGTTATGGTCAAATGTGAAAGGTCTTGGTAGGTGTCCATATGTGAAATATCAAGGCTGTAGGTGTAAAAGGACATGAGATATAGGCCAGGTAAAAGTTTTTTAAAAGTAGGTCAAACTCCAAGGTCAAGGTCACGAGGTCTAAGGTTATGGTCAAATGTGAACGGTGATGGTAGGAGGTGTCCATATGTGAAATATCAAGGCTGTATGTGTAAAAGGACATGAGATATAGACCAGGTTTAAGTTTTTTAAGAGTATGTCAAACTCCAAGGTCACAAGGTCCAAGGTCATGGTCAAATGTGAATGGTGTTTGTAGGAGGTGTCCATATGTGAAATATCAAGGCTTTATGTGTAATAGGGCATAAGATATAGGCCAGGTTAAAGTTTTTTTAGGCCAGGTTAAAGTTTTTTTAAAAGTAGGTCAAGGTCACAAGGTCAAAGGACATGGTCTCAAATGAAAGGTCTTAGTGAGAGGTATCCACATGTGAAATATGAAGGCTGTAGGTGTAATAGGGCATGATGTTTAGGCCAGGGTAAATTTTTTTATAACGGTCAAAAAGTGGGTCAAATTCCAAGGTCAAGGTCACAAGGTCAAAGGTCATGGTCTCAAATTAAAGGTCTTGGTTAGAGGTACCTACAGGTGAAATATGAAGGCTGTATCTCTAACAGGGCATGAGATATGGGCCAGGTTAAAGTTTTTGCGGACACCGACGCCGATGCCGACATCCGGGGGTACATGACAATAGCTCATCCCAGACTATCGTCCAGGGCGAGCTAAAGATATACCATATGTCATATTTGTGAAGGAATTAAGCACTGTAATTTCCATATCAATTTACAATAAGTTTTAGCAAACTCAAATTTCTCAATAAAGTGTCGTTCCAAGATCAAATTTTGTCGTATTTTGTAAGAATCCATAGAAACGGTTTTGATGGATATTGATTCTGTAGCGTTTAGCACTCGTGTATTCAGAAAAAAATGGGACATTATGAGAATTAATCTGAATAATAGATCTAGGTTGCAGCTAAAAAGATAACCATTCCACACTAGGGAAATATGGAATGTTGCTTTTTTTCTCGAACAATTTCATGTAGAGCTCATGATAAATGACATGGCAGAGTATCTCTGGCTAATTAGGATAAGATAAGGATAAGATGCTCTGCCAGTAAAATATTGTGGAAAATGAAGAAATTGCTTGTTACAAGCAATTTCTTCATTTTCGACAATGTTTTCGGAGGCCTTTATCTTGTAGGGCCTCAAAAAGTGTCATCATAAGGTAATGGGTTAATAAATGACAGAAGCCGTACAAACTGCCCTGTAGTCAAGATTATATCTTACAAAAATATATCATTTCTGTGAGAGTTCGAAGATAAGGTCACATACATTGACTTTGATAAATTATTGCAGCAAATCGAAAGGAACATTATTGATCAGACCAACATGTACCCGTAATTATTCTAATAAACACCCATATTCTAATAAACGCCCATCCCCCAAATCTCTACTGAAAATATGCATATTTCAAGCACAATTTCAGCGGGAAAGGGTGATTCTATTAAACGCCCATCCCCCGATTCTGAATTAAAATCATGTAAGTCATAATCAAAAATCACCTCCAAAAGTAACAAAAGAAAGTATTTCCCGTCCCCCAATCTGTTACAATGAAGGAATTTCTTCCAAAAATGTTATTTTACAGTCCTTGAAACAAAACCTTGAAAACTTTTTACTTGATTAATTTGAGTCCATGAATTGACATTTGATTTGCAAGTTTTGACGAACAAAATTAGAATACCTCTAATAAACGCCCGCCCCCAACTTTCCTATTACTTTTTTTCCCTATCGAACACTTTTCTAATAAACGCCTGGGCATTTATTAGAATAATTACTGTACATGTTTAACCGTTTCCCAACCACCAAAATTTTAAACTTAAGTCTGATATAGCTGTTGCTGCATCATTAGGGCAACGGATGTTGAAAGGCAAAGGTTTTGTGTAAAATTTTACAGAATTGAAATATTGATGCAAAGGAAGAAAATGCTGGTTATTGACAGACAAAGGATTTGTGTACAATATAATACAGAAAATATTGAGGCAAAAGGAGAAAATGTTAGTTACAAGCGTATTCTACTTTTACCTCAATGTTTTACCAAGGCTTTACTTTCAAGGATGTCAAAACCAAAGTTCAATTGTTTTTTGGAAAATGGGAAAGGGCCTTACAACTACATTGTAAGTGCATAGGTGTGCATTAACCCATTACCAGACGGCAAAATTTTGGACTCTTCCAATTTGAAAGATGTTGCAGACGACAATTTCAAATGTATGAAATTTGACATTGTTTGGTCGTTCTTTGTAGAAAACATTGTGGGAAATGGAGAAATTGCTTGTCACAAGCAGTTTCTTCATTTTCCACAATGTTTTCCCAAGCCTTTTCTTGTGAGGGAGTCAAAAGGCAGCACTGTGCAATTCAATACAATGAACTTCAAAATTAGATTTCTATTTTACGATCAGTTTTCAAGAAGATTTTCTTTCATGTTTGCATGCTGTATAACATTGCTGAATCCCTGCCAATGGATCCATGTTAAAGAGATAAGTAACATCTACATTGCGCATCATCTTAAATGTTATCTCCATGTAACATCTAATGGTGAGAGAAACACCATTTACATGGCAAAATTGTTAATATTCACTTTCTTATACAATTGGACAAAGATTTTGATAACCATACTGTATAACAATCATTGAATCCTTGCCAAAGGATGTATGTAAAAGAGATAAGTAGCAGTTCCTTTGCATCATCTTAATGCTATCTCTATGTTAACATCTAAAGGTGAGAGAAACACCATTTACACACAGCAAAATTGTTAATATTCACTTACTAAAACAATTGCATGGACAATGATTTTGACTACCATACTGTATAACACTCATTGAATCCTTGCCAAAGGATGTATGTAAAAGAGATAAGTAGCAGTTCCTTTGCATCATCTTAATTAATGCTATCTCTATGTTAACATCTAAAGGTGAGAGAGAGATATTGCTTTATAATGCTCCAACATCACTGGTGGTGAACCAAAACAATTTTCGCTACAACAAGGTATAGATATTTTGCGTTTAAATGTGAGTTTATAGATTTTTTTTTCTAATGACAATGAACTTGTTCTAAAAACAGACCAGTTTTACCATTTTATATTGACAAACTGTCAGTGCTGTTATAAAATCTTGTAACTACGGCTTCGACAAAGGCGTAGTTATGATATTTTATAACAACACCGACGGAATACATTGATCGCGAAAAAACGTCCCTCGCTTTGGCCGAATTCCCCACCAGTGAACATAAACGCGAGACATCAACATATGGGTATGTAATGACACCATTTTGGCAAGTGGGACCCACGACCCCCCTCTAGATCCGCCTTTGGCGAAGATTACACAAAATGTAATTATTTAACCCTTTCCCAAACAAGACCTTGTTTGATGTATTCGGTAGAAATTGTTTGAGAAAACATTGAGGGAAAAGAAGAAATTGCTGATAATCAGCAATTTCTCCTTTTCCATCAATATTTTCTATGCCGTATCATACAGATTTTATAACTGTGACATAAAAAATGATGTCAGCAGCAACTCCTTTCAGATAGGCCTGTTCCAAAATTATACCCTTTCTGACAAAAATGTCACCTTTCAATGGTTTGATATTATGAACCTATGTGAGCATGCAGCTGGAGGCTCATTAAGGGTGTTGTGGTAGTACTGGTATGAGAACAACAGGAATCCATGGTTAGATGCTCCAACCGCTGCGATATGATCATAGCAGTTGAAAACGGCGTAAAACCCCGACAAACTCATACCCAAAATTAAATATGCCGTTTCAGAAAGGGTAAAAAATGCTTTCCTAATTTCATGGTTAATTAATTTCTTAGAAGTAATTAACTAAGGAAAACATATCGTAACACCACCAAACTGTTATACAATCTGAAAGGCTAACCTTGTAAAGGTGAAGGAATTTACCTTTAGTAATTACTGCAGCAATAGCGGTGGATTTTTTGCTAAAAATAGACTGGTTTTACCACTGTATAATAATATTGATGAACTTTCTGTGTTGTTACAGCTCCCGATAAATGACCTGGCAGAGCAGCACATGCTAATCAAATGAAATTCTCTGCCAGGTCTTTTATCGGCAGCTATACAAAATCTCGTAATGAGATTTTATAACAACACCCACGAAATAATATTTGTTTGTCCGGAATTATGTTGCGGTTAACTGGATAAAATCATTCCCTATTTGACAAAAGAAAAAGAATAGTACTGAAACTACAGAGACAGAGCCATTAATGGTTACGCACAGAAAATCTTCTGAGGAACGTCTCTGTGATATGTTTTGAAATTTTCACTTGTTGTCCCATTTTTTTAGGGGGGGTGATAAAATAAATGTCAGACAATTGGGAGCTATAAAGGTATTTGCAATATTTACCTAGAGGCCAGAACAGGTGAGAACATTTACCCATTATTACATAATTCCTGCAGAAATTCTCAGAATAACAAGTGTTACACCAGGTGTTGATTGCTTCCCACCATTGTTAAGTACCAATATATAGGGTAAAGGTATTTACAATATTATCGCTTTCCATCGAAAACCTAGTAACTGCAGCTTGTGTTAAGCTGCATTTACAAGGTTTTTCGAAGAAAAGCAGCAATATTTACCTAGATTGTAGGCCAGAACAGGTGAGAACAGTTACCATTGGTACATAATTCCTGCAGAAATTCTCAGAATAACAAGTGTTACCAGGTGTCAATTATTTTGTACTAGTTCTACCATTTACCCTTTCACATATTGTTGCAGGTTAATGAAATGCATACCTAAACCCTTTCCAAACAAGACATGGTTCAAATTGACGTCCCTAATAGAACAAGCTTGGGAAAACATTGAGACAGAAGAAGAAAATTCTGATTAGATCTATCAGAATAATATTCTTTCAACTATTAAGGGATGCTAAAAATCTCAAAATCTAGTCTTGTTCAGGAAATGGTTTTGTTTTCACCTCTGATTTTGTTTCTCAGCATTCATTGACTACTTACAGAGTTATGGCCCTTTAATTATGAAAGATTTTGTAACAAGAAACTGTAGGGGAAATGAACATATTTAATGGTATTTCAAGTGTGTTGGCCGCGGTCTTAGCGCAGTTGGTAGCGCATCTGCCACCCATTTGAGAGGTCCCAGGTTAGATACCCGGCGGCGGCTAATACCCTTTTTGATAAAATTGTCACCCACCAATGGGTTTGAAATCGTTAACCTAAGTGGGCAAGCAGCTGGAGGCTCGGTAAGGGTGTTGTGGTAGAGTGCCCATTGTGGTAGTACTGGTTTGAGGTTTGAGAAACAACAAGAATCCATGGATAGGTGCTCCAGCCGCCGCGATATGACCCTGGCAGTTGAAAACGGCGTTAAACCCCAAAAAACTCAATTTCCAGTTTGTTGCAATCTTAATCTCTTTGATCTGAAATTCTAACTAGATATTGATTTATAGTGTTTGTATGCATTCTAATAAAATGACAAGACAAAATATCCCAAGAGAAACAATTTATTCCTTTGAAATCATTAAGGAAAAAAGAACTGAACGCAGATTACATTTTTCTAGCTTTTCCTTTTTCCAACAGTCTTTACAACTCAAATTCCATTACACTAAACAATTTGTTGTATAATTGTCGTCTGCAGCAGGTTACAATTTGAGGCAGTACTAAAAATTCCGCTGTTTAGTATTGGCTAATTATCAGTCAATGAAACTTTAATGAGCATGTCATTTTCAATGGAACCTCATTACGGATCCATAATAGCTTAACCCTTCACCAAATAAGACCTGTTTATGATTTCCCTCGTATATATATATATAGTTTGGGAAAACACTGAGCAAAGAAGAAATGGCTGATGATTATCAGTTCCTCCTTTTATCCAAATATTTTCTTTGCTATAACAAACATATTTTCTGCTTGAAATTGATTCATTTTGTCGTCATTAAACAGAGAATTGCATAAGATATGACTAAGTTTGTAACTCAAAGAGATGGCTGATGAAAATTAATTTGTTTCAAATTATTTGATCCCGAACTAAGATGAATTTTGATGTCTCTAGTAGGAAAATATTGAGTGAAAAGAAGAACATGCTGTTGATCAGTATCTTCTCCTTTTCTCATAATCAATTACCACATAGTGCAAGGGCGGATCCAGATTTTTATTCCGGGGAGGGGGGGGGGGTGTGGAGAAGCCCAAATAATGGCTTTAAAGTGTCAGTTGATTGGCAAAATTAAACTCTTGTGTCGAAAAAACACCTTCCTAATAACCAAAATTTTATATCAAAGTTTCTACAATTTTCAAAGATTAGAAGTGTTTTTATTTCGTCTTTTAAATTGGATATTTTGGTCTTTTCCGATCTTTACCGAAGAAAAACGCTAAACTTCAGACTTGAAGTTATGACGTCATATCGGCCACTTAATGACGTCATGGCGGGAAAAACTGGAAGTCGTGGGTCATTTCCCGGAAAGCATGAGATTTCTGAAAAAAGATAAATGTCCGACTTTTCTGTCATAAAGCGACTTTCCCAGTCGATACTCAAAACATGGAATTCATCCTTAGTAAAAGTTAGAAAAAATGTTAAAACAGTCAAAGAATATGTTGTTAGTGAGTGAAGGAATGTGCCAAAGAACGGTTAAGTTTGTCTGTATTACTCTTACGATCGAGAAATGGATAAAAAACTGTGACTTTGCTTTATGACAGAAAAGTCGCACACCTTATCTTTGTCAGAAACTTCATGCTCTAGATTGGGGGCGGAGTCAAGCCATTGTATGACGTCAATCCGTGGCAATTTTACGGAAATTGCCGATCTTTTTTTTTCTCGAAAATCATCCAAGTAACGATGTAAAGAAAAGCAAACATTTTTAGCTCACCTGAGCAACATGCTCAAGGTGAGCTTTTGTGATCACCCTGTGTCCGGTGTGCGTCGTGCGTCGTGCGTTGTGCGTTGGAAGTCGTCAACAATTTCTTTAAACATCTTCTCCTCCTTAACCACTGGGCCAATCCTAACCAAACTTGGCAGGCATGTTCCCTGGGTGACCCTTTTCAAAACTTGTTTTCAGATTTTTGATTCGTCAAAAAATGTGGGCGTGGCAGGGCGGGGCTTATCAGACTTAGAGAAATTGTTAAATAATTCTTCAAAAATCTTCTTCTCCTTAACCATTGAGTCAATTTCTACCAAAGTTGGCAGAAATGTTCCTTGGGTGACCCTTTTCAAAACTTGTTTTCAAATTTTTGATTCATCAAAAAATGTGGGCGTGGCAGGGCGGGGCTTATCAGACTTAGAGAAATTGTTAAATAATTCTTCAAAAATCTTCTTCTCCTTAACCATTTAGTCAATTCCTACCAAAGTTGGCAGAAATGTTCCTTGGGTGACCCTTTTCAAAACTTGTTTTCAAATTTTTGATTCGTCAAAAAATGTGGGCGTGGCAGGGCGGTGCTTATCAGACTTAGAGAAATTGTTAAATAATTCTTCAAAAATATTCTTTTCCTTAACCATTGAGTCAATTTCTACCAAAGTTGGCAGAAATGTTCCTTGGGTGACCCTTTTCAAAATTTGTTTTCAAATTTTTGATTCGTCAAAAAATGTGGGTGTGGCAGGGCGGGGCTTATCAGACTTAGGACGCAATCCCAGTTAAAGTGGACAATTGACCAAATTTTTTTCGAAATTTTTCATTTTACCATTCACTCATTCTGGACAAATTTTCTTCATGGATCACATCTTCCGCGCAAATTTCTCTTGTTTTGTCAAGTGGGCTTGCCTAGTTTTGGATTTATAGACTGTTAAATGATCGAATGTGTGCATAAAAAATTGCGTATCTTAAATAGACCCCCTTGTGAAATGTGTGTCTAATTTCCCATTAAGTAATGCCTAAAGAATAATAAATCCGATACATTTTGATGAGTATTTGTTTGTAAAATGTGAATCAATTGACAATATGGCTGAAAATGGCGAATTGTACCTATGCGAATGAAAATACAAAACGGCCATCCTTGTACAATTCCTTTATTTTAGAACGTTGACTACTTCCAACTCTTCTAAAATACACCAAACAACCTTTAATTTTCTGTTGTATTGTTAAACAAAAGCAATGAGTCATTCCCTTAATCGATATGCAGAAATGGAAAGTCAATGATTTATTACAAATCAACAATAGTTTAAAACTGGTCTGTCCCGAACGTAACTACAGTTTGTCCCGTACGTAATGTGCTATCTTTTCTTTAACACCACAGCCTCTGTGTTATTACCTGTTCAATCAAATCATAATATTATCAGGCAATATCCATTTGCCAGACACTTTGTCAAAAAAATTATAATGAAACGAATAAATGAAAATAAATACAACTCTATAAGCCATCTGGGTGTGTTGTTTTACAAATTAAAACTTCCTAGCCAAATTAATTTCAATTTATAAAAGTTGAGATTTTCGTATTGTTTTGACACATAAGGTATGTGTAATAACTGCTTAATTAAGTGAAATGTTATCCAAAATTTGCTTGACATCCTTAAATCTGATGGATCCAATATACGAAAACGTACGGGACACTTTTTATAAGGTAAGAAGCGCTGAAATAATCTATTTAAATGCATCAATCTAGTGTAACGTATATGGGTATGAATATATTCCCATATATATCAACAAAACCGGCATATTCTGTGGAACTTTCCTCAATATTGTAAAGATATTATCAATTAAGCGTAATTATAATACCATTACGTACGAGACTAGTACGAGTACGTGTACAGTCTATTATGTGCATTAAAAGTCTATTTTGCTTACACTGGGGCCATTAAGGAACCCAAAATACATAAATAAAGCACAGGAAACGTTCCATTTCAGCAATTTAAAAACTGAAAACTAAAAATTGCCTCGAACGTTATGGACTCGTACGTCACTTTTTAATGTGTACCAAACTTTATTTGGTCTGCTGTATCAATTCTATTATAGTAATCGGCATAATTCTTTTTGTCATATTTGAAGAGACTTCGAATAGTGATGTTACTTGAAGAATTAAACTATTTATAATTACACATTTTTAACTGCAGTTACTTTAGTTCTTGCCTCGTACGTTACGGGGTTAAAATTACGGTAAATAATTTAAGAATGATGTTGATTTTTTAAAAATATTGACAAAGGTATATCAAAATACGACTTCATTTTGATAATATATATTTATACTTAAGTAGATTGCGCTAGATTAATGCATTAAACGCAGATTTATGTCAGTGTTTCTTAGCGTTAAAGAAAGTGTCCCGTACGTTTTTGAATTTTGGAGACAACGACTCGAGGCTGTTCTACAAATTTTGCATTACATTTTTTATATGTATCTTGGTATCGTTTTGGAGCTCTATGTTTTCTGTACAAGATTGGGACAGTTCTGATAGGATAACTTATTGTTGAAATTAACATTTTTGGTTTGAAAGTTAGAATTTATACCCGGAGACATCGGTTTTTCGTACCCCCTAGTTTGATTGTCACATGATTTTCATGAGAAATTGAGTTCTTACGAACGTAAATTATAGATAAGTCTTTTAGTTATAGGTGTTGGATGAAAATAAATGTGGTGGGCATTTATATAATGTTGACTATTTGCAGCTAGAACACATTAAAGGCCGGAGACATCAATTGTCCCCTTTAACTGGGATTGCGTCTTAGAGAAATTGTTAAATAATTCTTCAAAAATCTTCTTCTCCTTAACCATTGAGTCGAGTTTTACCAAAATTGGCAGAGATGTTCCTTTGGTGACCCTTTTCAAAACTTGTTTTCAAATTTTTGATTCGTCAAAAAATGTGGGCGTGGCAGGGCGGGGCTTATCAGACTTAGAGAAAGTATTAAATAATTCTTCAAAAATCTTCTTCTCCTTAACCATCATGTCAATTTTTACCAAAGTTGGCAGAAATGTTCCTTGGGTGACCCTTTTCAAAATGGTTTTCAAATTTTTGATTCGTCAAAAAATGTGGGCGTGGCAGAGCGGGGCTTATCAGAATTTGAATCATTAAACAATTCTTTGAAAATTTTCTTCTCCTTAACCGTTGGACCAAATTATACCAAATTATTCAGGAATGTTCCTTAAAGTGACATTTCAGAATAATTTTCACATAAATTTTACTTTATTCTATCTGAAATAGCATGTTTTCTTATGAATTTTCTGAAAATTTCGAGCCAAAATGTTGAACCGTTTACGAGTTACGAGTTGTTGTGGACAACAGTTCGGATTTATATAGAATTTGTCATTCCTGTCCCAACTTTGAAGGCTTATTTTTCGCTTATAAATAACAACTTCGAAAAACGGATAGCATTTCTACACATTAGAATTAACAATCTTTGCATCAAGACGTACTTTTAAAATATGAAATAAATGTGAAATGTCACTTTAAGTACCCCTTTTTATTTTTATTACAAATTTCTGATTCATAAAAAATGTGGACATGGCAGGGTGGGACTTATTCGACTAGGAGAAATGATAAGAAAAATCAACTGTTGGGCCAATTTGTACCAGGGATGTTGCTTGAGTAACTCTTTGTAACAATAATATTGTTTGTGAATTTTTGATTTGTTAAAAAAAATGAGTGTGGCAGGGTAGGGCTTATCAGACTTAAAAAAGTCGTACAGAAATTCTTCAAAAATCAATTATGGGGCCAATTTAAACCAAGTATAGCAAAATGCTCATTGAGTTACTCTTTTCAAACACTTTGTTGTAAATTTTTGACAGGTTAATAAATGTTGATGAGGCAAGGAGGGGCTTAAAATATTAAGCATATTAATGCTTGTAATGTATCATTCTGATGTTTCAAAATTTAATTGTAAAAGTTAAATCTTGGTTATAAAAATCAAACTGGAACAGCACATGATATTCAATATTTAAGATGTCACTACATGCAATATGATTGAATACTAATGTGACTTCATTGCATTCATTGGAAATTATGAAACTTTATTAACAATAATTTGATACGACTTATATATTTGTTCACAACAAAATTTATATCATACACAATCAAATACAGGAAGAACTCAGGTGAGCGATATCAGTGCCTTTCAGGCACTCTTGTTTTAAAACAACTGAGTTTGGCGGATCTTTTATAAAACATGTTAATTTAATGATTTTCCTCCAATATACGGTGAAATCAAGTGCCTAGCTTGGTAGCCTTTAAGTGAATTATAATGTTATGTAGTAAAAAAATTGATTTTTGGCAAATGCCAGGGGGGGGGGGGGGGGGGGGTCTGGAACTACCCCCAACCCCTCTCTAGATCCGCCCGTGCAGTGATACCTTTTGTTACCATACAAGATAATGACTTTGGGAAACATTGTTTGAAATGAAGAAATTGCTTGTGACAAGCAATTTCTTAATTTCCCACAAAGTTTTCAAAACAAAAATACCAAAAATTGTGAAATTTCAATCACATGAAATTGTTGTCTGCAACATCTTTGAATTTGGATGAGTCCAATATTTTTCCATCATTCGGATAAAGGATTAATTACTGTATACTAATGTAAAGTAACTTCATTACTAACTAAGGTCACGTCGAGTCAATGTCCGGGATTTTCTGGATTCTCTTCCGCGGAAGATTAAATGAGAAATCAATAGTTTTGGGGGAAAATAACATGTAAATGTCTTCTCGCATTGTGACTTTCCAATAACTGTTCATGACATCAACAAATTAATTTACGGAGACACGGTTATTCATGTACAAACAATCGTAAAAACAATCGTAAACTCTTTAATTAAACAGAATTGATTAAGTATGCCATCATTGAATCAAAGATCAATTTGAGTTTTATTAAGTCTGTATACCGATTAACGCTTTGGGAATATCTATTATAATCGTCGCTTTAAAAACAAAAAAAAAGAAAAACAACCGTTACAGCAGCTTAAAGTGACATCATATTCCCATTCAATCTATTTATCTTTGTAATGTATAAAATGTTTTGGGAACCAAGGTGGGAATTAAGTTATAAAAAATATAACGGTGCCATATCTTTCAGACTTTTCTCTTTTTCCTTCAATATTTCAATACCAAATTTTCTGATTAGTGACATTACATTTTCAGTGACCACAAAACCAACGAGTTAATCTTCTAAACATGTTTTCATTTGTAAAAGAGCCTCAATGCTCCTTACTCACTGGTGGTGAACTCAGCCAAAGCGAGGGATGTTTTTTCGCGATCGATGTATTCTGTCGGTGTTGTTATGAAATATCGTAACTACGGCTTCGATCGAAGCTGTAGTTACGAGATTTTATAACAACACAGACGATTTGTCAATACATATCGGTATAAAAATTTTAAATGGTATTCCTAAGGGAATAAATATACAAATATTAAACAATTGCTCTATCTGAATATTTCGGCGTAGTAGCCTTTTTCTAGAGAAAAATGTAAAAAAAAAAATTTAACGCTACATTATAACATTATATTATTGTTTACGTAAACGCTTACAGTAATGGCAGGGTATAGCGTTGACGTCACGACGTTGCCGCCAAACCAACACGATGTTAACCAATACTTACGTCAAATCATTATACATATCTTTGACGTTACAGCTCTGTGGACGTCCTGTAGCAAGTTTATTGATCCAAATACTTTCCCGTAATTGTCTCTCAATCGCCATTACTGTAAGCGTTAACGTAAACAATAATATAATGTTATAATGTAGCGTTAATTTTTTTTTTTACATTTTTCTCTAGAAAAAGGCTACTACGCCGAAATATTCAGATAGAGCAATTGTTTAATATTCATATCAGTATACCTGGTCTATTTTTAGAACAAATTCATTGTTATTAGAAAAACTATCCAATCAGATCTTTAAACTCACATTTAAACGCAAAATATCTGTACCTTGTTGTAGCGAAAAACGTCCATCGCTTTGGCCGAGTTCACCACCAGTGAAACAGCTTACACGAAGGTTCCTACTGCGCGCGCACTTGTGTGCAGTCAGATCATAGTCTAAATACCAGTTGTCCGTCTGTCATTGCATGATACACAAACCATTAAAAAATTCAAAAAGCATAATTTCTTTCCTGTCTAACCAGAATATTGTCACTTTTCAACAAAATCCTCATAACTGCCGCTTGTTTTAAGCTGCTGTTACAAGGTTTTTTTTTAAAAGCAACAATATATGGTAAACATTGTCACTCAGATTTGGCATCGCTTTACAAAAGGTTGCGAGAACCTATTTCCCAGTATTTGCAAGAAATATTAATTCCCTTCAGAATTCGTTTGACAAATAAATTATACGGACACTCAATCAACTGTAGGGAAATATTAGATGTGGATAACTCAAGGCCTTGTAATTACACACAACTATTGTCTAGAATTGCGGCTACTTTATGGTAAAAAATATTAATGAAGGTGATGCAATTTAGCACTATACTGCAAACCACTTGTTACTAACAAACTTATCCATGTCTTTTTCTGAGAAATAGATTTATGCCTCGGGCCAATATTGACTGTTTGCTATTAACCCTTTCACTGCCATAGGCGACTTTTGTCGACTATAGGGGGTCCCTGCCATGGGCGACTTTTGTCGACAAATTTATTGGGACGAAATATATGAGTACCAACAACATAAAAAAGAAAAAAAATATTGTCATTTCATAAATTACCTTTATATTTTGGTCACATATAGGTGCTTAATTTGTCTGTATGTGCTGAAAATTTGAAAGGAATCCATCAAATGAGTCAAAAGTTATGTATGTTTTTGTGAACAGGGTATTGATTCTTGGAAATTTCTTCGAATTGATTCAGCAGTGAGAAACACGTCCGAAAAAAATATTTGGCGGTGAAAGGGTTAAAGTAATTGTTGAAGGCAACATTAACAAGTAAAAAATGTAAATGATCTTTTAGGCTTTTGATCAAGATAAAAATGTTTTTCGTAGGAAGTTGTGTTCTCTATTACAAGAAATGCTAGAAATACATAGTCAGGTGTACCAGAATCCAAATATAAGAATTATAGTGGAACACAGTCATGGTGATATTCCAATCAATCCATTTCAACAATATGCTAGTTGGAGGTTAAAACCTTGTAACTACAGCGTGAAATAACTGGAGTTACAAGGTTTTGGCCTCCAATCTGAGAAATTCTACAGACACTTGAATGTATCAATCGAGTATGAAGAAAAATTAGATATGGTTAGACCAGATAGAATACCGGTTACTCTTCCCAGTTTTCTCCACAATTAAGATTACTGAGGCAGATAATGCTTTTGGTGAAATATTGTCCCCAGAATGTGGTTTCCTACAGACTGGAACTAACATTCTCTTTGATCTGCGGTAGTGGATATTGTTTTTCAAAGCTGTAACAGATAAGACTTTTCAAGGTGCAATACTTCAGTTATTGTTTATCAAACCCTATGTTATTAGTACTCACTGGAATTGTCTAATGTTTGTGATGCAGACTATTTGTGTGTTGTTGAAACCCCTGACTTAACAATAACTCGAAGAAAGATCAAAACCTCGTAACTACTGGGGTCAACTATTACGATGTTTTGATCTCCCACTGACATTATTCCAAATTGTCGGTGTTAATGAAAAACCTCGTAACTACAACTAGAATCAAGCTGTAGTTGCAAGGTTTTGCAATAACGCAGACGAAATGCAAACTTAGCAGACTTCATTCCCCTAATGTAGATCTATAGACTTTCTGTCAACTGGTTTTCCACTGCATCAACTTTCCAAATGTAGCCCATCTAATCAGATTTACCCTTTTCTATGCTTGAGAGACTTTCCAGCTGACACATGTCAAGGCAAACATACAGAAATTATAGGGTGTCTGCATTAACCCTTTCCCAAATGAGGAAATTGTGATTCTTAGAAGAGATGCTATTTCAAATCGCTGCTTTCCAACGAAAACCTCGTAACTGCAGCTAAAATAAAACAAGCTGCAGATACAAGGTTTTCCTTGAAAAGCGACGAAATGGTTGTCTGGACAACTCTTCCATAGAATGCTTTTGTTGCTATTTATAGGATATTCAAGGGCCATAACTCATTAGGCTATGAATGTTTGAGTTTATTGGGGTTTTACGCCGTTTTCAACTACCAGGGTCATATCGCGGCGGCTGGAGCACCTACCCATGGATTCCTGTTGTTTCTCAAACCAGTACTACCACAACACCCTTACCGAGCCTCCAGCTGCTCGCCCACTTAGGTTAACGATTTCAAACCCATTGGTGGGTGACAATTTTGTCAGAAAGGGTATTAGCCGCGGCCGGGTATCGAACCCGGGACCTCTCGAATGAGGGTCAGATGCGCTACCAACTGCGCTAAGGCCGCGGCCCATTAGGCTATGAAAGTTAGTGTTCAAACTGAATTCTTATTGATAATGCACAATAGCAATTAATTTTTTGCTAAAAATAGACTGGGTTTATGATTATGTATTATAGGTGTTGTTATAACATCTTGTAACTACAGCTTGCCGTAGTTACAAGATTTTGTAAGAACACTTACAAAATACTATTGTTTGTCAGAAATTACGTCACGATTGGATAGAATTGTTCCTTTATACTGACTTCACAGGAAAAATATTCAATTCAGTCATGGTTTATAAAAATGCATTTCCCCAGTTAGACTTCATAAAACTTGCATGAGTAACTGTGGTCTCTGTAACATTCTAATGGCAGACATATTAATCCTTTCTCAAACAAGACCTGGGGCCCGTTTTACTAACAAACTTACGAACATTTTTAAAACAACAACAAATCTGATTGGCCGAATAATTACTGTTATTATTTCTCTTTCAATCAGATGTGTTGTTACAAGGATTTTACAAAAATCTATGATAGTAAAACGCAGCCCTGGTATTGATGTCCATAATAAGAAAGACTTAGAAATATATTGAGGCAAAAGAAGAAAATGCTGGTAACCAGCATTTTCTCCTTTTGCCTCAATATTTTCTCCCACCTACACCTTGAATCAAGCCATAGTTACGAGATTTTATAACAAACGGATAAAATACTATTGTTTGCCTGAAATTATGTCACGATTAACTCAATAAAATTGTTTGCTATTGTGCCTATTACTAATATTACTGGAATTCAGTTCACTTAAACTAACTTGCATTATAGCCTTATGAGTTATGGCCCTTGAATTCCCATAAATAGCAACAAAAGCATTCTGCTGAAGAGTTGTCAAGAATATTTAGGTCAAATAAACCCTTTCCCAAACAAGACATGGTTTTGACATCCTAAGCATGGGAAAACATTTAGGAAAAAGAAGGAAATGCTGATAACCTGCATTTTCTCCGTTTGCCTCAATATTTTCTCTGTTATACTATGATTTAATCTTTTGTTGATCAACCTCCATTTTGAAGCAGCTTTTGAAGTGTAACAACCTGAGCCTTTTGCTCTTAGGTATGGAGTTAATGCACAGCAGCAAAATAACGCTGCTTTTCAACAAAAACCTTGTAACTGCAGCTTAACAAGCTGCAGTTATGAGGTTTTTGTTGAAAATTGACTATAAAATGGATATAAGTGAGAATTTGCTTGTCTGGGCTATGCATTATTAAAGAAGTGTACGAGGAAAAATAGAACAAAAATGGGAAACTGTTTTTCAACAGCAGAAAATTTCAGGTGAAATGTTTGGCAGGTGTCATTATTTAACCCTTTTCCAGACAACAATTTTTTATAGACTTGTCCAAATTCAAAGATGTTGCAGACGACATTTTAAAGTGAATTAAATTTAGTATTTTTGGTCTTTTGTGGTAGAAAACATTGTGGGAAATGAAGACATTGCTTGTGACAAGCAATTTCTTCATTTTCCACAAAGTTTTCTAAAGCCTTTTCATTTGAGGAGTCAAAAGGTGTCAATGTGTGGTAATGGGTTAAACAAGTTGCAGTTACGCGTTTTTTGTTGAAAATCGACCATAAGATAGATATAAGTGAGAATTTGCTTGTCTGGGCTTTGCATTATTAAAGAAGTGTACAAGGTGAAATAGAACCTCCTAGGTTTTTTTTGTCAGACTTTTGACAGTATATCAAAAATGGGAGACTGTTTTTAAATAGCAGAAAATTTCAGGTGAAATGTTTGGCAGGTGTCATTATTTAACCTGTTACTAGACAGCAAAATTTTAGACTTGTCCAAATTCAAAGATGCTGCAGATAGATGTTCTTAGTAAATGAAATATCACGAAGTGCTCAAGGTGAGCTATTGTGGTCGCTTTTTGTCCGTCGTCCGTCTGTCCGTCCGTCCGTCTGTCCACAATTTGTTGTAACCACTCTAGCATCCACAAATATTGACCAATCTTGACCAAACTTGGTCAAAACATGTATGACTATAAGTTCTCGGATGAGTTTGATTTTGAGTCAGATCGGACCAGGAAGTCCAGAGTTATGTGCCCTTGAACTTCAAAAATGGCTAGTTTTGACTTTGTTACCACTCTAGTATCTACAAATATTGACCAATCTTGACCAAACTTGGTCAAAACATGTATGACTATAAGTTCTCGGATGAGTTCGATTTTGAGTCAGATCAGACAAGGAAGTCTGGAGTTATGTGCCCTTGAACGTCATAAAATGGCTAGTTTTGACTTTGTTACCACTCTAGTATCTACAAATATTGACCAATCTTAATCAAACCTGGTGAAAACATGTATGACCATAAGTTCTTGGATGAGTTCGATTTTGAGTCAGATCGGACTTGGAAGTCCGGAGTTATGTGCCCTTGAACGTCAAAAAAGGCTAGTTTTGACTTTGTTACCACACTAGTATCTACAAATATTGACCAATATTAGCCAAACTTGGTCAAATCATGTATGACCATAAGTTCTCATATGAGTTTGATTTTGAGTCAGATCGGACTTGGAAGTCCGGAGTTATGTGCCCTTGAACATAAAAAATGGCTAGTTTTGACTTTGTTACCACTCTAGCATCTACAAATATTTACCGATGAAGACAAAACTTTGCCACAATGTTGGTAACTATAAGATCTTGGATGAATTTGATTTTCAGTGTGATGGGAGCAGGAAGTCTGGAATTATGTGCCCTTGAATTTGACAAAATTGCTGTTTTCGACTTTGTTTACACTGTAGCATCTACATTTATTGACTAATCAAGGCAAAACTTGGCCACAATGTTGGTGACCATAAGGTCCTTCATGAATTAAATTTTCAGCTTGATTTGATGAGAAAAACAAGAGTTATTGGCCCTTGAATTTAATAAAATTACTGTTTTCGACTTTATTTTCTTTCTAGCAAACACAAATATGGACCAATCAAGACACAACTTGGTCACAATGTTGGTGACCATACCCAGCTGGCAAAATTGGTCGTTTTTACGTTGAAATGACGTCTTTTAGAGACGTCAGGAAGACGTCCTTTTCTGGTTGAATTTGATATAAGGAAAGACGTCCTTTCCCGACGTCTTTTCAACGTCATTAAGTGACGTTGAAAAGACGTCACTTAATGACGTAGAAAAGACGTCTGAACAACGTCAGTTAATGACGTTGAAAAGACGTCTGAAAAAGACGTCTTTCCTTATATCAAATTCAACCAGAAAAAGACCTTTTCCCGACGTCTCTAAAAGACGTCTTTTCAACGTAAAACCGACCACTTTTGCCAGCTTGGTACATGCTGTATGTTTAGAAACCCTTGAGGCAAAAGAAGAAAATGCTGACAACCAGCATTTTCTGCTATTCCCTCAAGGATGTCTTTGTTGAAAGCTGTATAGCTACTATTTTCAGTGAAATGATTTTTATCCACAGCTCAATTTGTACTAGTCTTAAAGTTTTTCATTTGTGAAAGGGTTGAGAGTTAATTGGTCTAGATGAGAATTCAATATTTGTTACCAGCATTTACTTCTCTCTTTTCCACAATGTTTGAAATTCTTTTTAGGGTGTTCAATATCTCATACACCATTGTATCATGCATTAAATCAGCCCTTTCCCAGACAAGGCCTAGTTTTGATGTACATAATAGAATTTTGGAAAACATTGAGACAAAATAAGAAAAAAGTGTTTCTCAGCATTTTACCTATATGATTTAAAACAATCCTATTTTTGACTACATTCATCTTGATGTCTGCAGCAGCTGCCAGTTTCGAATTTTTGTTTACAATTTTCTCATCTTGGGAACTGGTTACAAGCAAATTGATACAAATTATGATTGGGAAGAAAGAAATACCTACAACTTAATGTTTATAATACAGGTACATTTTATTGATATAAAATCAATCAACACTAACAGTTACTGTTGGCCTTTAATAACAAAAAGTCATTTAAATAAAATCTTCATCATTAACCCTTTCTAAAACATTTCCCAGTTATGACAGAATGATCAAGGAAAGGATTGAGGCAAAAGAAGTAAATGCCGATGATCAGCATTTTCTCCTTTTGCCTCAATATTTTCTATGCTGCATTGTAGACAAATCCAATTTTTATCAACACCCCTTTTGTCTTCTGCAGCAGCTTTGGAATTCAAACAACCTAGAATGTTGCTGTTTGGTAAAGGGTTAACTAGCTTTGGTATCAGATGTAAGCACCTAATTTATCAACAATAGCGATCTTTTAATATTGAATTGATCAATTCCTTGCAAACCTATTATAGTATTTGTCAGACACCCATCTTGCACTGACTAATTACTTAAAGCACCAAGATTTTGACAATTACTTAGTTGTTTCGTGTCACAAAAAGAGAGAAATTTTGGTCCGTTTTTTCAGTTTTTCACCTTATGAAATTTAAGGATCATTATTTAGATTAAGGCCTTTAACTTTTTTTTCCCACTGAACTGGAGTAGATCTAAATACTTGAAAAAATACGTAATATATACTGACATTCAAAACAAACTGTGCATTTTGTTATAGGACATTTTGTACACTTATAAATGTAACCAAACTATTGGCATATTTGGTATCAAAATTTACAAAAATGTATTGACTGCATGAACGTTTTTGACTGCAATTTGATTATTAATAGATTTTGTTCTATGTGTAAAGCAACGGATGAGTCAAATGTAAAAGTCGCAGACTAGTGTTTTTTTATACGCCGCCGGAGGCGGACATATATTGGCGTCATCTTCTCCATCTGTCCGTCCGTCCGTCCATCCGTCCATCCGTCCATCCGTCCATCCGTCCGTCCGTCCGTACGTACGTCCACTTTTCTTGTCAACGCAACTCCTCCTAAGTTTCTGGCTGGATCTTCTTGAAACTTGGTCAATGTTATCACCTCAATTGGTAGATGTGCATGAAGGAAGGATTTTATGGTTCGTTGATTTTTGCCTGAGTTATGCCCCTTAAAAACTTAGTCTCTGGGGCTTATTGAAATTGCAGCCTTGTCAACGCAACTCCTCCTAAGTTTCTGGCTGGATCTTCTTGAAACTTGGTCAATGTTATCACCTCAATTTGTAGATGTGCATGAAGGAAGGATTTTATGGTTCGTCGATTTTTGCCTGAGTTACGCCCCTTAAAAACTTAGTCTCTGGGGCTTATTGAAATTGCAGCCTTGTCAACGCAACTCCTCCTAAGTTTCTGGCTGGATCTTCTTGAAACTTGGTCAATGTTATCACCTCAATTGGTAGATGTGCATGAAGGAAGGATTTTATGGTTCGTCGATTTTTGCCTGAGTTACGCCCCTTAAAAACTTAGTCTCTGGGGCTTATTGAAATTGCAGCCTTGTCAACGCAACTCCTAAGTTTCTGGCTGGATCTTCTTGAAACTTGGTCAATGTTATCACCTCAATTGGTAGATGTGCATGAAGGAAGGATTTTATGGTTCGTTGATTTTTGCCTGAGTTATGCCCCTTAAAAACTTAGTCTCTGGGGCTTATTGAAATTGCAGCCTTGTCAACGCAACTCCTCCTAAGTTTCTGGTTGGATCTTCTTGAAACTTGGTCAATGTTATCACCTCAATTTGTAGATGTGCATGAAGGAAGGATTTTATGGTTCATCGATTTTTGCCTGAGTTACGCCCCTTAAAAACTTAGTCTCTGGGGCTTATTGAAATTGCAGCCTTGTCAACGCAACTCCTCCTAAGTTTCTGGCTGGATCTTCTTGAAACTTGGTCAATGTTATCACCTCAATTGGTAGATGTGCATGAAGGAAGGATTTTATGGTTCGTCGATTTTTGCCTGAGTTACGCCCCTTAAAAACTTAGTCTCTGGGGCTTATTGAAATTGCAGCCTTGTCAACGTAACTCCTAAGTTTCTGGCTGGATCTTCTTGAAACTTGGTCAATGTTATCACCTCAATTGGTAGATGTGCATGAAGGAAGGATTTTATGGTTCGTCGATTTTTGCCTGAGTTACGCCCCTTAAAAACTTAGTCTCTGGGGCTTATTGAAATTGCAGGCTTGTCAACACAACTCCTCCTAAGTTTCTGACTGGATCTTAATGAAACTTGGTCAATGTTATCACCTCAATTGGTAGATGTGCATGAAGGAAGGATTTTATGGTTCGTTGATTTTTGCCTGAGTTATGCCCCTTAAAAACTTAGTCTCTGGGGCTTATTGAAATTGCAGGCTTGTCAACACAACTCCTCCTAAGTTTCTGGCTGGATCTTAATGAAACTTGGTGGATGTTATCACCTCAATTGGTAGATGTGCATGAAGGAAGGATTTCATGGTTCATTGATTTTTGCCAGAATTATGCCCCCTTCAATCTTAGTCTCTGGGGCTTAATGATATTTCAGCCTCGTGAATGCAATTCCTTCCAGGTTTTTCACTGGATATTTATAAAAACCTTTTTGTGAACACAATTTTTTAAAGGTTTTTCAGTGAATATTTATAAATCCTTGTCAATGTCATTTTTTTGTCTCAAGTTTTATAAGTGGCGGCGTATATTGTGACGATGGCACTCTTGTTTGTAAATGCTTGTTCCTTTTGGAGATTTGTCAAGTTACACTACGTCAGGTCCAAGCAGCCATGCAGAACACTTGTGTTGATTTGTAGACAAGGAGTGCACAATAGATACTGTCACGGGGTAAGTATCATGTAACTTTAAAAGTTTCCAATAGAAAATAAATGTTTACAAAACATCATTAGTCTGTGACTTTTACATTTGAACCCTCCATTATTTTACACGTAAAACAATATCTATTGATGATCAACTATCAGTCAAAAGTAAACTATCGAGCAGCCGATACATTTCTTTTTTAAATTTTGATACCAAATATACCAATAGTTTGGTTAAATAAGTATAAACAAGATGTGTTCGTGAAACACTAATGCCCCCGATATGGCTATTGTACTTAACACAACTTAACGCCGGACAGACAGACGGACACAAGTAAAACAATATAGGCATAAAAATGTCCTATAACCAAATGCAGTTTGTTTTGCGTGTCAGTATACATTAGTTTATACAGTAACACACAAGATATTGTTACCAATGTACAAAAACATGATGCATACAATAAATACTAGCCAAAACTTCTAACAGGCCACTTAATCTTTGTCAAAGAAAATATAATTTCCGACATGACAACCACCCATCCCTATATTAGTCATTGAATAGAATCATCTTTTTCGAAGTTAAAAAAAAACAGATGAAAATGTTCCCAATATTCTATCTAGAACTGTTTTGAATTGGCACAAGTTTCGGAGTACCTTTAATTATTATGATTTTATACGATTTTAAGATTGATGGGTAGGGTAATACTGGTATTTTACAGGGAAAGGTTTTTACATGGGTAATATGGAACAGAATTAATTTCTCTTTCGAAAATAATGTTTCTTTACCGGTTGACTACCAATGTTGATAGATTAACTTTTACCCATTACCACACACTCTTTTTGACTCCTCACAATATAGAGGCTTTGGAAAATATCATGGTGTTGGAAAATGAAGAAATTGCTTGCAATTTCTTCATTTCCCAGTTCCCACAATGTTTTCCATGCAAAAAGACAGGTCCAAATGTTGTGATTTGGTAATAGGTTAAGAATATTAACTTTTCATTATGTCGGAAAATTAAATTTCCTTCGAAATAACCTGTTTTTGTGATTTTTGAAAATGAGGGCTTTTGTCTTTCATGTAATCGCTATGAGTCCCATTTATCTAAATTCACATAACGTTTGTGCAAAGTGATAATGAAAGAAAGTAAAATTCCTTCAAATTGAATTGTTGTAAATATTTGAAAAGTGCAAGAATCTAAGTCGCCGGTTAGAAGTTTTGGCCAGTATGCATTTTAAATTTGTCCTTTTCATTTATTTCTGCCCCCTCCTCCTGCTCTATCATGTGCATATTTTAACGTCCGGGCAATGGTGTCTCTGGCGTTCTTTTCGCTACTGTCAAACACCCTATCAGCAACATCTGAAATTGAATCATAATACATATATATACATGAACAATCCAAAGATGAAATGGCTAGATTTAAACCATGTAAACTTTAGTTTTGGTTTATCATTATATTAATTACATTTATAAAAGATATAAGTAAACAATTGTGATCACTGATTTATTGTCCAGCAAGATTAACCCGGGACATCTGCATATGTAATGACCTCACCTCGGCATTGTTTTGTTTAGACGCTCAACTAACGGACTTTGCACACGAAAATTAAGTTGTCCCGGGTTAATCTTGTTGGACAATAAGACAGAATAGCCAAATTTGATTGAAATCCTAGTTTTCAGATCTATGAATTGATTACCATCAGTCCTACTTCTTGTTGTTTCAATTGTTGTTTGAAAACACACATCTTATTTTTTTAACAAATAACAATAGGTGGCTATGTGAGTTTTGTTATGATTGCTTTTCCTATTGTCCAACAAGATTAACCCGGGACAACTTAATTTTCGTGCGCAAAGTCCGTTAGTTGAGCGTCAAAACAAAACAATGCCGAGGTGAGGTCATTACATATGAAGATGTCCCGGGTTAATCTTGCTGAACAATAGCTTCTCATTTAGAAAGCAAGATTATGGCCATAAAATTTTAATTTGTGGTATCTGGTCATTTTTCATGACAATTGATGAGGGAGGGGGCATTTTTTAAATGTATTTATTACCACCAAAAATTATGAGGGTACTTTTACATTACTTAGCCTCATAGCTAGAAACAAGATGTGTTTGTGAAACACAAATGCCCCCGAAATGTTTTTGTGGAGTAAAGGTTGTCAAGGGTTAAGGGATGACCTTGAGGAAGGTCCAATTGCATGGAAAAGATAGATATCATTGAAAGGAAGTTGCACACTAAATTTAAGCTTTGTGTGTCAAATACTTTTGGAGAAAAGGAAATGGTTACCTTTTCGGTGTAAAAGGTTTAGTTTTCGTAGAGTAAAGGGTTGATAAGGGTTAACGGATGACCTTGAGGAAGGTAAAATTGCATGGAACAGATAGATATCATTGAAAGGAAGTTGCATACCAAATTTGAGCTTTGCATGTCAAATACTTTTGGAGAAAAGGCAAAGGTTAAGTTTTTGGACAGACGGACGGACAGACACTGACAGACACAAGTAAAACAGTATGCCCCCGATCTCTCAATATGGGGACATAAAAATGATGAGGTATGGGCTTTGTTTGTTTTTATTTTATTGATGTGACAATTAAAACGGTAATGAGGCATCCTTAAAAGAGATGAGGGAGGGCCTGAGAACCACAAAAATAGTTTTCATGGCCGAAGCAACTGAGATTTGACTCATCTTAAATTTGATATGATCAGCCAGTTTATTTGATATCAGCCACCATACTGGCAAATGCGCACAAAAGCAAAATTTAATGATCAACCTTAAAAATTCACGATTTTATTTCTTACCATTGATAACCCTGTATAACGGTGTACTCCTGGAAGGCTATCTTCCCCCCTGTGCCCACTCATGTTAAATCGTGTTCATTTGCCATTACCCTGAAAAGGATGTTAAACAAGATTTGGCATGCTGCTCTTTCTGTGTTGAAAAGGAAGTAAAGGTCAATTAGACTCTAAGAGAAATTTCCTCAAAAACTATGTAATACTGTGTGAAATTTCCGTTTTAATGATAATTATGATGAAAACTGGGTCGTTCCTGGGCCGTTCACACTGTGCGACTCTGTTAAATTCAACTACTAAACAATTGAGAAAATCAACAGCGAAAGCAACCACGTTTAATATTGCGACGTAAGGATATTAATGGCATTTTTTTGCATGTTTTGGGCTTCAAATCCAAGGCTTCGTCGAATCATACAATGAAATGTACCCTGGAACGATACCGAAACAGAAATTTTTCTGACAATAGAATAATTATTTTTTTAAGAAAATTCTTTGAGAAACTTTCTAGAGATCTAAAAAACAGCGAGCCAGAGTCAAACAATATTACATTTTCAGTGTTTTTATTAAAAATATTCAAATATTACAAGCCATCAAAAGTTGCTTTTATAACCCTTTCCCAAACAAGACCTGCCTGGTTTTGACGTCCCTGATAGAATAGGCTTGGAAAAACATTGGGGCAAAAAGAAGAAACTGCTGATAACCAGCATTTTCTCCTTTGCCTCAATATTTTCAATGCAATATTTTTAAATTACACAAATCCAATGGTTTTCAATCTTAATTTTGCTGTCTGTAGCATTTTTCAAATTGGAGCACCCTGAAATTTTGTCATTTGGGAAAGCGTTAAGTAAAGTATTGCAAAAGTACCTTCACTTCCTCCCCAGTCATCTCATTCACCTCATATCATTATTATACCTACTTTTCACACCATACAATTCAGTAAAAATGAAATACACACCTTCTCAACATATTTCTGACAACATATTTCTGACACCATCTTTTTAATTCTTTTACATCCACCCCGCTAACCGACAGCAACATGTGCGTCTAAAAGCAAAATAAATAAATTTAGAGAAAATATCTAGAAATTAAGAACAATTTCAACTATGCTAAACTTGCTGGAATGAATCATTCCAGCACCTGCTCTATTGCAACGAATAGGAAGGAATTGAAACCAAAACTCGGATTAATTAAAATTAAAAAAAGTTTCGGTTACATTATTGCAACTAGAATAAGAAATTCTCGATACCCCTACTGTTCCGTTTACTAAATGCCACCAAAAAGTCACTTGAAAACAACATGGAACTTGATCAGACTCTCTGTGAAAAGCAGGCTGATCCGGGCTCATACTATTTTCAAAGCACATTTGGGATCTCACAGGACGCATAAAGATATTTAACAAAAAATACAGTTTCATCACATTCCGTTCATCATTTTGCTGTTAGACATCAGCAAGGACCAAGATCAGGCCCGTCATATGAAGCCTGATTGAAGTGATCTGGAGCCTTGTAGATCCTAGATCTTATAAAAAATGGGAAAAGGGTTAGGGTGTATAAAACATGTTAAAGAATTTGTTTTTGATTTTTATTTTGTCATTTTTGTCTTCAGAATCCCTTTTTTCAAATTTTGAATGGCATCTGATCACTGTGTCGACCTCACAATGACCTGGATGTCGAGTCGACCCGGATAAACTGAAATCGTCAATTTCAAAGTCAAAATCAACATTTTTGCAAGAATGCATTTGTGTGCATATTAAGGAGGTGTTTATTGATTTGTTTGCACAAATATTATTTGCATTAAGGTGTAAAATACGGAGAAAATTCATTTTATGTGTACAAATAAACCAACCTTGTCGTTGAAGAAGCTCACTGCTCAGAAAAAAGGCACTAGAAGTATTACGTCATCATCTAAAATACGTCATGTGCGCACTTATTTTTCTTTATACTTTGTTCGGATCAGTAAAGAGGCTTGAAAAATAGTTCCTTGTATATGGGTTAATTTTTCAGTTTTGATGCACTTAAAATGTACCCGGAATCATAATTTCTTTGTCTTATTTATTATGTAACACATAAAACAGTTAAACAGGAATAATACACGTTTTCCTCGGTTTAACAAGATTATTGCCATTCAGTCAGTTGCAGAGGCTGTAAAGAATATAGATTTATGTTCCGTCATTATTAAAGGTTAGAATCTAATTTGTTTATTATGTTTCTAACTTGAGAGAAAAAATAGAAGATGTTGTCGGAGTTTAGTCAATAAATCTACGTCGCTAAGACGTCATTAAGATGACGTTGAAATTAAGTCTGTGGAGAGACGTTGTGTTCACTTTGAAGTCGCGACCATACCCTGAAAAAGACGTCATAAAAACGTCTTATTAGGACGTCTTTTTTACGTCTGGAAAAAGACGTCTTTTTCTGGTCGATATTTGGTTATATGACGTCGCGACCACTTTTCAACCAAAAAAAGACGTCTGGGTGACGTCTTTTGCCTGCTGGGTAAGATCTTGATTGTTTTAATTTGTTCGATTGATCGGACTAAAAAAAACCAGAGTTGTGCGCCCTTGATGGCTACAAAATTGCCACTTTCGACTTTGTTTTCTCTCAAACAGCAATAAATATTAACCAATAAAAAAACTTGGACATGAGTTATGTGCCCTTGACTGTGACAAAATTGTTGTTTTCTTCCACTTTGTTTTTACTGTAACAGCTACAAATATTGATCATTCAAGATTATGAAAGCAGTTTTCAGCTTGATAAACATCTCGCATCTTAAATTATGTGCTCTTGAACTTGACAACCTTACGACTTTCATTCTATCTAGGTGCAGGTGAGCGATCAAGGACCATCATGGTCCTCTTGTTTTGTTCTTTCTGGGTAGAAAACATTGTAGGAAATGAAGGAAATTGCTTGTTATACAGTCAATTTTTGCATTTTCCACAACGATTTCTCAATCCTTCATCTCCTGTGGCATCATTGTGGCATTGGGTAAAACTTTTACAAACAATATACTTTTGTCACTCAGGCCTAATTTGAAAGCCAATGCAGAATTTACACCGTATTGCGGTAAAAGCTTGCCAGCAAATTTGTATGTTTTAGTATAAAAAATATTGAGACTAAAGGAGAAATTGTTTGTTATATTATCAATTACTTCTTTTCTACGACTTTTTCCTTCACTAGCTTAACCCTTTTCCAAATGGGAAGAATTTAGACCACGGCGGAAAGCTGCTGCATTATAAGGACAAACATGTTGTAAAATGATATAGAATTTGTGTGCATTATAGCGCAGAAAATATTGAGGCAAAAAGAGAGAATGCCAGTTATCTATCAGTGATTTCTTCTTTTCTCTCAACGTTCTGCCAAGCCTTCTCTATCATGTCATGTTTAGGAAAGGGTTAAAAGATGGCCTGATTAGCTATAGTCACAGAGAATGTCAGTTTCAATTTCCTATTCTGGTATCCCCCCAACGTCCCATTTCCGTTTGTGGCTTAATTAGTGTTTGTTTTTGATCTGTCTCGAGATGTTATAGCCCAGTTTTGCTGTTTATATTGGATGCTGCTGCAATCTGTATATAAACGGACATAGAGTCGTGAGCCGTGATGAAAGGTTACGGTATATTCCAATACATGTAAATAGGGAGCAGTGCCTATTTTCCACTGAATAAAAGCGGACAATGACAGGTATTGCGTGCTGTACGTGATGCCCGTGATGCCGTGTGAGTTCAGTAGCTGTATCAAGATAGTACTTCGTCGATTTATTACAGGGAGACGGGTTCGAGCCACATATTTTCATTATTCGAAATCCCTCTTCCCCCGCCGATTTACACTCGCTGATCTTTGATCATTCAAAGGTCGTTGTCTATCTATAGCTTAACACCGCTTTTTAGCTCACCTGAGCACGAAGTGCTCGAGGTGAGTTATTGTGGTCACTTTTTGTCCGGCGTCCGTCCGTCCGTCCATCCGTCCGTCGGTCAACATTTGGAGTGTTTACACTCTAGCATCCACAAAAGTTACCCAATCTTGATCAAACTTGGCCAAAACAAGTATGATCATAAGTTCTTGGACAAGTTCGATTATGGGCCTGATCGGACCAGAAAGTGCGGAGTTATCTGCCCTTGAATGTCAAAAAATGCTGTTTTTAAGTTTGTTTACACTCTAGCATCTACAATTATTGATCAATCAAAACAAAACTTGGACATAATGTTGGAGACCATAAGATCTTGGATGAGGGTAATTTTCAGTCTGATCTGACCAGAAAGATGAGAGTTATGTGCCCTTGAATTGGGCAAAATTGCCACTTTTTTGCTGTATTCAAAAAAGAGTTAATCTAAGGGAAGGAACTCTGACACTACTTTACTTCAGTATAAGTAGAGTTATCTAGTTTGATAGAGGATATAAATAGATTTACACTCTGGAAACCCATTACCAAACAACAAAATTTTAGCCTAGTCCAAAATCATAGGTGTTGCAGACGACAAGTTCCATTGAACAAAATTGAACATTTTTTGGTCTTTCTTGGTAGAAAACATTGTGGGTAATGAAGAAATTGCTTGTCACAATGTTTTCCAAAGCATTTATTTTGTGGGGCATCCAAAAGGGCCAATGTGTGGGAAAGGGTCAATCAAGACAAAACTTGGACACAATGTTGGGGACTATAAGATCTCAGATGAGTTTGATTTTCAGTCTGATCTGATCTGAAAGTCAAGAGTTACGTGCCCTTGAATTTGACAAAATTGCCAATTTCGGCTGTTTTCAACCTTTTTTACACTCTAGAATCTACAATTATTATTCAATCAAGACAAAACTTGGACACAATGTTTTGGACCATAAGATCTGGGATTAGTTTGATTTTCAGTCTGATCTGATCAGAAAGTCAAGAGTTTTGTGCCCTTGAATTTGACAAAATTGCTGTTTTTTACTGTTTTCGACTTTGTTTACACACTAGAATATACAATTATTGACCAATCAAGACAAATCTTGGACACAATGTTGGAGACTATAAGATCTCAGGTAACTTCGATTTTCAGTTTGATCTGATAAGAAAGTCAAGAGTAATGTGCCCTTGAATTTGATAAAATTGCTGTTTTGGGCTGTTTTCGACCTTGTTTATACTCTAGAATCTACAATTATTTATCAATCAAGACAAAACTTGAACACAATGTTGGGGACTATAAGATCTTGGATGAGTTTGATTTTCAGTCTGATCTGATGAGAATGTTGAGAGTTATGTGCCCTTGAATTTGACAAAATTGCCATTTTCGGCTGGTTTCGACCTTATTTACATTCTAGAATTTACAATTATTGATCAATCTATACAAGACTTGGACACAATGTTCAGAACCATAAGATCTCATATATGAGTTTGATTTTCAGTCTGATCTGATCAGAAAGTCGAGCGTTTTGTGCCCTTGAATTTGACAAAATTATTGTTTTCGGCTGTTTTCGACCTTGTTTATACTCTAGAATCTACAATTATTTATCAATCAAGACAAAACTTGGATACAATCAGGGCTACAGATAAGTGGAGGTGAAGACATACCAACATTGTTTTTTCGAATTCAAATCCTATGTTGTGGGTACTCATTTGAATCGTCTCGACGAGACGATACAAATGAGTACCTACAACATAGGGTTTGATGATCACTGACAGCATTATTGCAGTTTGAAAAGTCACCACCCCCTCTTATCTGGAGCCTTGTACAATGTTTGGCACCATAATTTAGATCTCGGATGAGTTAGATTTTCACAACCTTATTGACCATAAGTTCTTTTTCAGTCTTAAAGTAACAAATATTAATTGAATTGAACAAAAGTGTTGCTCATATCATTTAGGTTCAGGTGAGCAATATAGGACCATCATGGTCCTCTTGTCTTCAAAAACCTCGTATCTGCAGCTTAAAACAAGCTGCAGATACAAGGTTTTTGCAGAAAAGCGACACTATATGGCTTCATGAATTGATTTATTGATTGGGGTTTAACTGCTATGGTCATAATGCAGGGGCTGGAGCACCTAACCATGGATTCCTGTCATTTCTCATACCAGTACTATCAGAACATCCTTTCCTAGCCACCAGCTGCTTGCCCACATAATATTTTGTTGACGATTGTCAAACCATTTGTGGTTGACAATTTTGTCAGAAAGGATATTTGGCGCCGCCGGGAATCATACCCAAGACATTAGGCATATTCCAATGTGCTAGTGTTACTGCACTATGGCTTCGGCCTACAGCTTCATAGAGATAGTCTTTCACCCAAACATGCAGTAATATGCAAACGGACAACCCTGGAAGTCTTTAAACAAAAATATTAAAACCAGAACAGACCCAGCAGAAGTCAATTAGATATTGCATTTCCTTAATGAAGATACAGAGTTTGTAAGATAGAACATCCTCATATAACATCATAGAAAGGATTGAGAGAAAAAGAAAATGCTTGTAAACAGCATTTTCTTCTTTTCTCGCAATGCTTTCCAAAGCTTTCTCTGCTGGGGACGTCAAAAGCAGTATCTTTATGGTAAATCTAGAATCAAGAAGAAATCCCGCAAATGTAATATGTAACCACAACTAGTGCTAAAAAGGACCCGGGAACTAGCTCGTGTGAAGGTTGTGAAAGTAAGCGAAAGTATGGGGAAATCTGGGATTGAAGCCTTATAATTTATCCCATATTTGTATACTGTTTTATGTTCCTATAGGGGTTAATACAAAGTGACTTTTGTTGATGTGGGAGTTTACACAGTAATATCTCAGAAATGACATTCAGGATGAGGGGTTATTCTCAAGGGTTGACTTGGTTAAACAAATAAGTCAAGAACTTCATCAATTTCTCAAGAACGACTAGCATTTCTTGTTTCTTTCAGAGCACCGGTAGATTGTAGTGACATGAAAAATATGGTAACTATAGCATGGAATTAAGCTTTAAAGATACACATTTATGTTACTTACTTATTTTCGGAGTAATTTGCTGTAAAAATAACTGTACAGTCTTTAGTTTTTCTCTGTGCCAAATTTCAGACCTGTCTGATTTGTATTGGCTTAGATTACGACGGATTTAAACCCAATATCACATCATTTCGTAAACACAATCAACCCACTTTAGATAATTTACATACTTTTACACTGCTGCATGATTATCGATTTATGTCATTTACTTTACGAATCTTGTATTCTGTCTTATAAAGTCTATAAACGGTGCAACAACATGCTAAAAGCCAACTTCTGTGGATCATAAGGGATTTAGGCCTGGGGATAATAATGTCCCTTTAATGACGATATTTTCGATTATAACCTGCAATTTCTTGATTTATTTTCAGGAAACAGTATATTCAACATACTGATGATTTTCTTCCTCGTCATTTGTTTGTGGTGCACCTTCGACTCCGCGGGTCGGAAATGGGTCAAGATGAAACGGTACCAGGAGAGCATGAAGGAGAAAACACGGAGATCACGACGATCTGGCAGCGCTCGAAGAAACTGGAGACAAAGGCAAGTCCATGCTAGTAGAAATTCTTAATTTATTCTTTCGCAAATGGCATTACATTAGGGTGATTCAATCTGGATGCAGGCTTCTATAGATGACAAAATGGATATAGACATATTTCATGCTACATTTTATATGGTATCTAAATATGTTTGGAAGTCTTTTAGTGTACATACCCAAGTTTAGACTGGTCACCATCTCTGATACAGGTCAGGATAAATGACCTGGCAGAGCATCTGTGCTGGGTCATTTATCATGAACTATACTGCTTCGCATATTTTTAAACACAAAGTAGTATGATGGCGATAAAAAGTCTTGACTCGCACATGCACTTCTTAACATATTTACATGGTATAAAACGTAGCATTGAAATATAGAACTTGTCTATGATATATTATCTCAGAAAATATTGAGTTTTCCTTAGATGCTTGTACAGATAACGTCAAATGCAGGTCTAGCTTGTGAAATAGTTAAATACTGCAGGCATTTTGAATTTTTCCTCCTATTCTTTTTAAAGACCATAATTGGGTGCTGTCATATGATATTGCGCACTCAATATGCCCATACACCTGTTTATTTCTTGTACTCGCATTTCCTATGTTCCTTGTTTGATTTAGATTAACCCTTTCCCAAACGACAAAAATTTCGACTGTTCCAATTTGAAAGCCGCTGCAGACGACAAAATAGATGTCGAAAAAGATTGAAATTGTGCAAATTGTAGCACAGAAAATATTGAGGCAAAAGGAGAAACTGCTGGTTATCGGCAGTTTCTTCTTTTGTTTCAATGTTTTCCCTAGCCTTTTCTATTAGGGATGTCAAAACCAGGTCTTGTTTGATTTAAATTATATTTTGACAGAATATCAATTTTCCAATCATATTTGCATTTCTCTGTTGTGATTCTATTTCAACAATAATTGTCCTGATAAATATTCTCATTTTGCCAACTTCTTCTCTTAAAATTCTATTGAAAATAAAATTCTTGAAACTTGGCTTGCTGTTTTAGTGCAGGCAAATTAAGAATTTCTGATAAGAATTTCCATATGTTTTAACAACTGTAAAATGCAATAGATATGTCAAAATTGGCAATAAATTAACCCTTTCCCAAACAGTAAGACCTGGTTTTGACGTCCCTAATTGAAAAGGCTTTGGAAAACATTGAAACCAAAGAAGAAACTGCTGATAACCAGCAGTTTCTCCTTTTGTCTCAATATTTTCTGTACCATATTTTACACAAATCCTATCTTTAATAACATCCATTTCGTCATTTGTAGCAGTTTTTGAAATGAATCACCCTCAAATTTTGTCGTTTGGGAAAGGGTTAATGTTGATGCTGCTGAATATTTCAAAACTCAAATCAGCCAGGACCTGGAAAAGGGTCCCTTACAAACATTTGGGAACATTGATCCAGATTAGAGAGGTTTTTCAGAGGGTTATGCACTTGTATGACAAAGATATGTCAAGAAACTGGTATAAAAAACTTAGCAGGCCCTGTTTACATAGGGTATGTTGCTTGGATGAATGAGGCTGACTTTGATTGGCATTATAGCTCGCGCTATCGTTGGGAACCAGCGCTGTTCCATCAATTAGATTCAACTCCTGTTTTGTGTCACTGCCAATCAAAAATTTTGTTTACCTAACACTGACACTGATTGCAGGTCCGCTGCTTATCCAAATGATGTAATGGCTCGGATGGCCGGACCACACTTTTTCCGGTGGTCAGACTATTGCTGCGGAAATGACGTCAAATAGCTTGCACTATTGCTGTTCGATTGGAGCTATAGCTACAATAGCTCCATTTGGAACACCTCTTTTTAGAATTGTCTGAGGTGTTCCAAATGCAATAGCTCGAGCTGAGGTCCCAATCGAAGTCGAGTTTAGTTAGCCCTGTTGACATAGGTTCAGCACTTTGATGAATAAGTATTACCGTTAAGCATTACCAGTCATTCAAATAATGTCTTATAACATTGTGATGGAGAGTTCATGTTCTTTTGACTGTATTTACGACAATAAAAGAAAGTTCTCGATAATAAAAGCAAGCTCTGGGAACCGACATATTGGATTTCATTCATGAAGTATTTTATCTACAGAAACGGAATAATAGAAAATGCAAATGAATTGATTCAGTCTTGTTATGGCAGGGAGATCGCTTGCATATTGACAAAATCTTATTGATTTGAAACACATCTGTTTTCCTCTGTCAATATTATAAACAATGAATCAAAAATCCCGATAAGAGAAAATGATGACGCTTTTTCATCGAAAAATTTGAATTAATGTTGACCAAATCTTATGTTGTAGATACTCATTTGAATCGTCTCAAAGAGACGTTTCAAGTGAGTACCCACAACATTAGATTTGGAGAAGAAATCTAGCATTTAGAAGGTCTTTTTCCAATCCTATCTTCAACTCAGAATTTATATTCAACTGACGATATTGCCATTAAGATTTTAAGTGCTTTTTCCTGTATTGAAAATCCGCCCGATAGATAATTCACTTCTCTTGAATTTTTATTCCTCCTCAAAATGAATGCTCTTTACATTAATTTTGAGGCAGGCTTTTAAGTTTATATTGCAAATTTTTCTCCAAAACTCTCGTAACTACAGCTTGTTTAGAGCTATGGTTAAAAGGTTTTTGAAAAAAGCAGAAAACTGTTGTTTCTAAAGGCAGCCATGGCTCAATTGTTGGCTTCTACATAATTTAAAGTTAAAGTTCAAGTTTCCCTAAAAAAGTTTTTGATGTTGGACGTTCAAATGCTTTAATTTCCCCCAATGGATATTATATCCTTTTACTATGAGAGGCAGCAATGTCTGATTGAAGTTTAGTTTCATGAGAGAAACAAAAAATACTTATAACTGGTTAAGTTTGAGAATAACAAAGCTCCAGCTTAGATGACAGGATTTCTGAAAGTAATGGACAATGTACATTATATTACTCCATGCAACAAAATTGTTACAAAATTGATAGTTCATTCCCCCCCATGATTGTTCATTCCGCTCTGAAATGTCATTGTGGTCCACTTGATTCTTCGTCTAATCTATTTTTAGTATTCAAATCAGCTGTCAACACACGGCCATATAGAAACAGAATTTCTCCCACCAGTTATAGGTCCAGATTAATGACCTGGCAGAGCATCTCTAGCTATTTAGCTAGAGATGCTCTGCCAGGTCATTTATTAGGACCTATATTGATCAAATATTTTGTATTGATGGCTGTTGATGTAACCCAATTACAGTTGGACATTTAATTTAGGATGACCACTTGATGAAAGATGATAGGGTCAGGAAAATGATAACAGAATTTTTGTCAGAATTTTTTCAGGAATATATCAGTCTCAGTTATTGTCTTTTCCATGGTAAAACATATCTCATAACTGTAATTAAGGATGCCATGAATATTCTGACATTGTGTTATGCTATTTTGTTCTCTTTTTGTTTGATTTTAGGAAAATTTCCACTAAATAATTATTAAAAATAGAAATTTTTAATGATTATTTAGAGAAAATTTTCCTCAAATTAGCACAAAATTTTCATTTTACAATACTTCCTTCCTTAATTCCCCTCCATCTTGAAAACACAACCAGAGTGATTTTGACCCTCTTGTTTGTCCATCTATAAGTATACAAATCAACTGTCCTCTCATGGCTCTATACAAACAGAATTTCTCCCACCAGTTATTGATCAAGTATTTTATATTGAGGGCTGCTGATGTAACCCAATTACAGTTGGACATTTAGTTTAGGATGACCACTTGATGAAAGGTGATAGGGTCAGGGAGATAATTATGGAATTTTTTCATGAAATATATCAGTCACAGTTATTGTCTTTTCCATGGAAAAATATCGTCGGTGCTATGACAAAATGGCGTAACAAATTAGTTACGCCATTTTGTCAATTTTTTTTTATAAATGCTTTCTACTAAGTATGTAGGAGCGCATATCCTGTCAAAACGGTGTTTTTCTACACCTATTAGAACCCTTTCAATTATCATGTGACAAAATTGCGTAACTCGATTTAGCTGACAAAAATGCGTTATACGTAGACAAATTTACACGAGAGTAATAGAGAGTTACGCAATTTTGCCGGCATATTTTTTAACATTTTTTAAAACGGCAAAAACGTTTTTGGCTCTCCTGAAAAAAATGGTTTTCGAGCAAAATTTCTATTACGCCATTTTGTCATAGCACCGACGATATGTCACATAACTTTAATTGAGGATGCCATGAGTATTCTGATGCTATAATATGCTGTATTTGTTTTGTTTCATTTTGGGTAATTTTCCTCCAAATAGAGAGAGCATTTCAATTTTATGATATTTCTGTGCTTTCCCAAATCTTGTACACACTCTTGACCCTCTTGTTTGTCCATCTATAAGTATACAAATCAGGTGTCACCACAATGATATATTCAAACAGAAATTCTCTCACCATTTATTGATCAAATACTGTATAGCACTTTATTTCTGATGGGTCCATATTCTGCGGTTTTTCCTGAAATCAGACGGGTTAAATTTCTGCGTAACTTATTTCTGCGCTCTCTCACTTTGCCTATGAAACCAGTTTAAGTCAGTTGCAAAAATATTTTGAAAGAAGAATTTCTACGTAATGGTAAAGTGATAATCCCATTCACTTATCTTATAATAAAGTCATTATGGGAAACAATGCCGTATACAGATAGGTGTGAAAAGAAAGACGTGTCAAACTGTTACTAATCAGTCTCACTTGTTGAATCATTGTTTATGGATGGACAAAATGTCTTTTCTACACCTTGATTAAAGCTGTAATTACACCATTTTTGAATGGAAAAATTCCATTGTTATAAAATTGCGCTTTGCATCAGGGAGTAACTGTTTAATTTGTTCACTTACTGACTAAAATTGCAGAACAACAACAATCTCTACATTCAGGATTAAAATTTTGCGGATTTTATTTCTGCGGTGTCGTCCAGGACTGCAGAAGTAGCAGAAATAAAGTCCCCGCAGTAATAAAGTACTAAACTGTATTTTGTATATAGGATGATAGGGTCACGGAGATAATTGTGGAATTTTGTCAGAATTTCGTCAGAAATATATCGGTCACATTCTATGTAGTGTTAAGATCTGCACCATATTTCTATGCCCCCATATCAAAAGATCGAGGGCATATTGTTTTACTTGTGTCTGTCTGTCCATCTGTCTGTCTCTCAGAAAATTTAACATTAGCCTTTTTGGGGTCATTAGTGTTTCACAAACACATCTTGTTTCTTAAACAAAACATTTAATCCATTACAACACAGTGACATCTTTTGATGCCTTGTTAGAAAATGACTTTGGAAAATGTAGTGGAAAATGAAGAAATTGCTTGTCACAAGGATGTTTTCTACCCCAAAAGACCAAAAAAGTTGAATTTTGACCAGTCCAAAATTTTGCTGTCTCTAGGTTAAAGAATAAACAAAGTAAGAATTTGACAAACTCTTTGAATCAGGATTACTGAATACTGTGAATAGTCTGATACTGACACAATAACTTGCATCTGAATTTATAATGACATTTATGTTTTTTGCAGCATTTTAGAATTTGAAGACAAATCGAGCTAAAAAATTGCATAATTTTGGAGAGAGTTCACGTAAAATCTTCTTGTTCTGTCACAAAAACCAGGATTAATCTAACTTCTGAAATAGGAAACGATTTTATCCAGTTAACCTTGACGTAATTTTGGACAACAAATATTATTTCGTAGGTGTTGTTATAAAATCTCGTAACTACTGCTAAATATAAGCCATAGTTACAAGATTTTATAACAAAATCGAAGGTTTAACAATACATAATGGTAAACCTAGTCTATTTTTAGCACGAAATTCATTACTATTCAATGCATCATTTCTCTTCCATTTGCCATGAATCCCAGTAAATCGTCCAATGTCTGCTGAGTACACTTTGCTATAAGATATCATAAATTGGCTTGATGTAACCTAATTACATTTTGACATTTTGGTTTAGGATGACCACCGCTGTTATCGAATATTTTTACAGAAATAATTACGGGGTTTTCTCTGCCTCTGTCATTGTGACCATTACACATTCTGTGTATGTTTTGGTAGCAGATGTAATGAAAATATCATTTTTCTTTTCCCGAAAATTGACAAGTTTTTGCGGAGAACACTTTGCTATGAGATATCATAAATTCAGGCTTGATGTAACCTAATTGCACATTTTGACATTTGGTTCAGGACAGTTATAGAATTTATGTAACCACTGCAGTTATAAGACATTTTCATTTTATTTTATTTTGGGATTTACTCTGTCTTTGTCAGGGTGACCATTAGACACTTTTTGTACGGTTTGGTAGCAGATGTAAAGATGAAAATATCATTTCTCTTTTCGCAGAAATGTGTCCAATTTTTGCTGAGCACACTTTGCTATGGGATATAGTAAAGTGAGTCTATGTAACCTAATTACATTTTGACATTTTGGTTCAGAACAACCACTGCTGTTATCGGACATTTCGTCGAAATGATTATCTCTTGGTCACTGTGACCATAAGACACTGTATGTGATTTGTTAGGGGCTTATTGCTGGTTTTCTCCAAAGACTTCACTCATAACCAGGGCTTATTGGCAGCTGCAGTTACTAGTTCTTCAAAGAAAAGTGCCATTTTGCAGCACTATACTTGTTAAATCATCTGTTACTTTCTCACTGTTTACTATGATTTCCAGTATATCTTTGATTCAGAGATATTATTTTATTAAGAAAACCTATCACTTTTTTGCTGATCAAATTTCCTACAATTAATACTCCAGAGATTCATGCAAAACTTAGAAATGCAGATTAAAATTTCTTACCAAATTTTCTTTATGCAAAGATAGTATAATGCTGTTATTTTTCTTTGATTTAAATTTCTCTATTTTGAGGAACATTGAAAATGATTATTTTTTTTCTTTGACATGATCTCAAAACTAATGAAACCTATTTCAATTGTTGTAAGCAGCGGTGATAAATTTTCTAGCTCTTGGTTACTGTGATATATTATGACTATTTACCAAGAAATTTTGTGCGTAATTTAGTAGATACTGGTTATTTGGAGAAAGATTTTCTGTATAATCATTTTCAATAATTACAGTTCTGCATCTTGCCACAAGTGGAGAAAAACCTATCATTATGCAATTTTGATAGAGAACTTAGAATTCCTTTTGAAAGAAATTGTTGGCACAATCATATCGTTGCTTTTCTTGGAAAATCTGTAAACTGCAAGCTATATTCTATTCACATTTTCAGTCTATATAACTCGATAATATTTTGTAATTATAATTTTACTAGTAAAAGTTTATAATTAGACAAAATTGAATTCATCATGTCATGATTTTCTGTGTTCAACAATCTTTATCTAGTAAATGGCTCTGATACTGTAGATCTTTTTTATCTATCCAATGATGGATGTCAGGAACTAATAATATCTAGTACCTCAGAGGACAGAAATGTGGTCAGTTTGAAAACCAAAAGTGGGCTAAAGATCTCATAGAGATAGCACACACATCTCATTAAAATTTTGAGACCTGAAGTGTATGACAATTCATAGAGTTATAATTTTAAGTTCTGTAGTTTGCAACAAGTTGAGAAAAACCTTTGTACAATTTTGAGAAACAATTTCTTTCTAAGATATTGATGACTTAATATTTTCCCAAACAAGACTATAGGTTTTGACTACCCTTATGGTATATTAAGTATATTTGGTTATTCATGGCTGGTGTACAAAATACAATTACCATCTAGATAAGTTTTATGTATCTAATGATGGATGTCTGGTATCTAATAATGTCTGGTGTATCTCAGAGGACAGTAATATGGTCATCAGTATATTTGCTTATTCATGGCTAGCGTACAAAATACAATTACCATCTAGATAAGTTTTATGTATCTAATGATGTCTGGTATCTAATAATGTCTGGTGTATCTCAGAGGACAGTAATATGGTCATCAGTATATTTGGTTATTCATGGCTAGCGTACAAAATACAATTACCATCTAGATAAGTTTTATGTATCTAATGATGTCTGGTATCTAATAATGTCTGGTGTATCTCAGAGGACAGAAATATGGTCATCAGTATATTTGGTTATTCATGACTAGTGTACAAAATACAATTTCCATCTAGATAAGTTTTATGTATCTAATGATGGATGTCTGGTATCTAATAATGTCTGGTGTATCTCAGAGGACAGAAATATGGTCATCAGTATATTTGGTTATTCATGGCTAGGGTACAAAATACAATTACCATCTAGATAAGTTTTATGTATCTAATGATGGATGTCTGGTATCTAATAATGTCTGGTGTATCTCAGAGGACAGAAATACGGTCATCAGTATATTTGGTTATTCATGACTAGTGTACAAAATACAATTACCATCTAGATAAGTTTTATGTATCTAATGATGGATGTCTGGTATCTAATAATGTCTGGTGTATCTCAGAGGACAGAAATATGGTCATCAGTATATTTGGTTATTCATGGCTAGTGTACAAAATACAATTATTATCTAGATAAGTTTTATGTATCTAATGATGGATGTCTGGTATCTAATAATGTCTGGTGTATCTCAGAGGACAGAAATATGGTCATCAGTATATTTGGTTATTCATGGCTAGGGTACAAAATACAATTACCATCTAGATAAGTTTTATGTATCTAATGTCTGGTATCTAATAATGTCTGGTGTATCTCAGAGGACAGAAATATGGTCATCGGCATATTTGGTTATTCATGGCTAGTGTACAAAATACAATTACCATCTAGATAAGTTTTATGTATCTAATGATGGATGTCTGGTATCTAATAATGTCTGGTGTATCTCAGAGGACAGAAATATGGTCATCAGTATATTTGGTTATTCATGAATTGAGTGCAAAATACAATTATCATCTAGATAAGTTTTATGTGTCTAATGTTGGATATCTGGTATCTAATAATGTCTGGTGTATCTCAGAGGACAGAAATATGGTCATCAGTATATTTGGTTATTCATGGCTAGTGTACAAACTACAATTACCATCTAGATAAGTTTTATGTATCTAATGATGTCTGGTATCTAATAATGTCTGATGTATCTCAGAGGACAGAAATACGGTCATCAGTATATTTGGTTATTCATGGCTAGTGTACAAAATACAATTACCATCTAGATAAGTTTTATGTATCTAATGATGGATATCTGGTATCTAATAATGTCTGGTGTATCTCAGAGGACAGAAATACGGTCATCAGTATATTTGGTTATTCATGGCTAGTGTACAAAATACAATTTCCATCTAGATAAGTTTTATGTATCTAATGATAGATGTCCGATATCTAATAATGTCTGGTGTATCAGAGGACAGAAATATGGTCATCAGTATATTTGGTTATTCATGGATGGTGTACAAAATACAATTACCATCTAGATATTAGTTTTATGTATCTAATGTTTGATATCTAATAATGTCTGGTGTATCTCAGAGGACAGAAATATGGTTATCAGTATGTTTGGTTATTCATGGCTCGTGTACAAACTACAATTACCATCTAGATAAGTGTTATGTATCTAATGATGTCTGGTATCTAATAATGTCTGGTGTATCTCAGAGGACAGAAATATGGTCATCAGTATATTTGGTTATTCATGGATTGAGTGCAAAATACAATTACCATGTCTAGTTAGGTTTTTAGCTCACCTGAGCATGAAGTGCTCAAGGTGAGCTATTGTGGTCGCTTTGAATAAACGTCCGTCCGTCTGTCCGTCTGTCTGTCAACAATTTAGTGTTAACACTCTAGCATCCACGAATATAAGCCAATCTTGACAATACTTGGTCAAAATATGTTTGACCATAAGTTCTCGGATGAGTTCGATTTTCAGTCTGATCGGACCAGAAAGTCCGGAGTTATCTGCCCTTGAATGCAAAAAATAGCTACTTTTGACTTTGTTAACACTTTCTTAACATCTACAAATATTTACCAATCAAGATTAAACTTGGACACAATGTATATAATAATTAGATCTTGGACGAGGTTGATTTGGGTTATGAACAGACTAGAAAGTCATGAGTTATGTGCCCTTGAATTCGACAAATTTGCCATTTTCTGCTGTTTTCGACCTTGTTTACACTCTAGAATCTACAATTATTATTTAATCAAGACAAAACCTGGACACAATGTTGAGGACCATAAGATCTCAGATGAGTTTGATTTTCAGTCTGATCTGTTTAGAAAAACGAGAGTTATGTGCCCTTGAATTCGACAAAAATTACCATTTTTCGGCTGTTTTCCACCTTGTTTACACTTTAGAATCTACAAATATTAATTAATCACAACAAAACTTGAACACACTGTAAGGGACTATAAGATCTCAGATGAGTTGGATTTTCAGTAAGATCTGATCAGAACATTGAGAGTTACATGCCCTTGAATTTGACAAAATTGCCATTTTTGGCTGTTTTTTACCTTGTTTACACTCTACAATTATCTACAATTATAAATCAATCAAGACAAAACTTGGACACAATGTTGGGACTATAAGATCTCAGATGAGTTTGATTTTCAGTCTGATCTAATTAGAAAGTCAAGAGTTATGTGCCCTTGAATTCGACAAAATTACCATTTTCTGCTGTTTTCTACCTTTTTTACACTCTAGAATCTACAAATGTTAATCAATCAAGACAAATCTTGGACATAATGTTAGGGACCATAAGATCTTAGATTATTTCAATTGTCAGTATGATCTGATTAGAAAGTTGAGAGTTATGTGCCCTTTGATTTGACAAAATTACCATTTTTGGCTGTTTTTGACCTTGTTTACACTCTAGTATCTACAATTATTAATCAATCAAGACAAAACTTATACACAATATTGGGGACTATACTATCTTGGATGAGTGGGATTTTCAGTCTCATCTGAGCAGAAAGGTCAGAGTTATGTGCCCTTGAATTTGACAAAATTGCCTTTATCGATCTTGTTTACATTCTAGAATCTACAATTATTGGACAAATCTTGGACACAATGTTGGGGACCATAAGATCTGCAATGAATTTGATTTACACATTGTTATTGACCATAAGTTAGTTTTCAGTCTTAAAGTCATTAATATCAATTGAATTGATTAAAAGTGTTGCTCATATCATTTTGGTTCGGGTGAGCGATATAGGACCATCATGGTCCTCTTGTCTTAGGTTGGTAAACCTGATTTTTCCGGGACAGACTTAATTCATTGCTCTGTTGTATCCTTTATCAACCTTATCTCCAATTCTGAATTCATTTTGTTCTGGTTAGATAAAAAAAAAAGATATTAGAGTAGAGGAGGGTAATCCCGACATGCGTCCAATTCCGACACTTTTTGAAAAAAGGTCATTTGTATTACATCATCTTTTGACAAAATCAACAACTTTCTGTTTTAAACACTACGTCATACATTTGTCCGCAGTTATATAATGTTCATTTACATGTAAAGGCTTGCTTTCCTAAAAAATCAAGGTTAAAGATAGACCACCCTGTTTGCAGAATTTTCAAAAATGCAGTCTTATAGATTTCTGTAAGAGGGGTGTCCTAAAAAAATAAAAATAAATTCATGTACAAGTCATCTTTCTCGATAGATTTTTATATAAGATGAACATTTAGACAATTCTCTATCATCCTAGATGTCTAATAATGGTATCAGAGCGTTTTTTATTCATAAATCATGGGGTCGGGGTTAACCGTCAATTTCGGCCAGAGAGTTTAACTCCGACACCATAAGTGAAAATTAGAGGAAATTTCCCACTCTCGCTTACTTAATCTTTACTATACCGACGATACGTTACAGAAATGTGTAAAACCAGCTTATTCGAGCTGATGGTGACTCCTTAACATATAGATTTACAAATTTTTTCACATATGTTCGCAATTTTTTTCTCAGGTGTCGGATTTGACCGAACTCTCAGAGTGTGAATTGTGAGCGAAATTATATTCCGTCGATAACCCAGTTTCTAATTGAGAGAAAGGTTTGCATTATGTCTAATAAAAGAAAGTGTATGGTTTTCTTCCCTTTTCAATCCTAACTTCTCTGCGACATTGCATCACATAGCTCATTTTGCTTCAATAATATGTTTGGTGACGGGTTTGTCAGAAAAGTGTCGGATTTAAGATGCTTCATATGTGGTAAAGATTCCATTGTACCATCCTTGTTTATGGCCAGAAGACGCCGTAGAATACACAAATTTGTTGCATAAAGGTTAGTTCGTGTAAGCCCGACTCGAAATATGGCCACATATATGTAGACAAAGAAATATATTGATTTTTCCCTTAAAGTGTTGGGATTACCCTCCTCTACTCTAGTTTGAAGGTTAATTATCAGATACATTGTGACAAAAGGTCATTAACTCTTTCGCTGCCAAATTTCCTGGAATTGTGCTATTTCCAGTGCTAATTTTTTTGAAACTTCATAACAGGGCTTATCAGTTTATTATATAGTAGAATCATTATTTGATGAATTCTAAGCTGAAACCCTCAGGAATGATTGCACATAAACTACTTTGTTTAATAGCATACTTTTTATCAGGCAGTTTGATCAGATGACCTTGACCTTGAATGACCTAATTAAGCTATTGTTTTGAAGTCGCCAAAAGGCGACATTGGCAGTCTCCTAATAGGTCGCTTATCGGCGACATTGGCAGCGAAAGAGTTAAAATGTTCAATTCATACTTTTATATACAGCCAGGGACAACTTTATTTTTGTCGGCAAAGATCCTTAGACTAGCATCGTAAAAAAATATTGTCATTGTCATTACACACACAGATGTCTTAGCTTAATAGTATTTCAATATATTTCTATAAAATGGGTGAATTGTCATTATTATTGCCTAAAATGTGTGTTTTCAGTCTGTTATTGGCATTGTATAACCAGCAGAAAGCGGGCGGATATCCAGAGAAATCGTGCATTAATCGGCAGATTCACGTGCGATATCGGACCAGTTTTGCACTCAAATATTCTCGATCGGGGATTTGTTGTGAGTGCTTCAGAAAATTGAAAATAAAGCCGAAATTTTGTCATTTCCCTTTTCCGCGATGTAAATTCTTGTAAGACCCCATTTCCAGTTTACATCCCAAATAAACTAGGTCTCCCAGTGTAACCATATCTGATGACGTAATAATTATAGTGACGTAGGTTTAATTCTTGGAATCAAAAAGTAAACAAACGGGCAGCTGACAGATTTTAAACTAAAAGTGTATTTCGTGGACATGGAAGGATAGAAAGTAGAATTGAGTGGTTGTGGTCTAGGTCAAATGTGGTGGTAAGCCTATGTGTTTCTTGTTCTTCTTTAAGTTACTGCAATTTTTCCTTTACAACTTTGTTTTTATTGAAATGAACGAATGTCTGAAACGAACCAAACGGTCCAGAGATCTACCTTGGAAATTCCGACCTTTTAATTTATTACTCGCACTGAAATGAACGTTAGGATATCCGGAGCATGTTTCCAAAAGAAAATTAAGTCGAATATTGTTAGGATTTCGCCAACCCAAATGAAGATTATGTCAGTAAAAATGCGATGAAACTTGACTATATAGCTACACGATGAAAATCTAACGGCCCGTCTAGTGGATATCGCACTTACTCGATATATGTCGAGTCGAATGCCGGAAAACTCTGGTATCTGTCGGTGTAAATGTGGCTAAATTTTCACTAAGTGTTTTAGTTATTCGTCTTATTATCCCCCGCCGAAAAAATTTTTCGGGAGGGATATTGTTTTTGCCATGTCCGTCCGTCCTTCCGTCCGTCCGTCCGTCCGTCCGTCCGTCCGTCCGTCCGACATTCGTTTCCGCGCTATTTCTTGGAAACTATAGACCGGATTTCGATGAAACTTGGCACACAGCTTCACTACAAAGTGGACATGCGCATATCGTCGGGGTTACCTGGTTCGACCATTGAATTCAGAGTTACTGCCCCTGATTGTTTAAGCAATATACATACAGAGTGATATTCGTTTCCGCGCTATTTCTTGAAAACTGTAGACCGGATTTCGATGAAACTTGGCACACAGCTTCACTACAAAGTGGACATGCGCATATCGTCGGGGTTACCCGGTTCAACCGCCGAATTTAGAGTTACTGCCCCTGACTGTTTTAGCCATATACATACAGTGATATTCGTTTCCGCGCTATTTCTTGAAAACTGTAGACCGGATTTCGATGAAACTTGGCACACAGCTTCACTACAAAGTGGACATGCGCATATCGTCGGGGTTACCCGGTTCGACCGCCGAATTTAGAGTTACTGCCCCTGACTGTTGTAGCCATATACATACAGTGATATTCGTTTCCGCGCTATTTTTTGGAAACTATAGACCGGATTTCGATGAAACTTGGCACACAGCTTCACTACAAAGTGGACATGCGCATATCGTCGGGGTTACTCGGTTCAACCGCCGAATTTAGAGTTACTGCCCCTGACTGTTTTAGCCATATACATACAGAGTGATATTCGTTTCCGCGCTATTTCTTGGAAACTATAAACCGGATTTCAATGAAACTTGGCACACAGCTTTACTACAAAGTGGACATGCGCATATCGTCGGGGTTACCTGGTTCGACCATTGAATTCAGAGTTACTGCCCCTGATTGTTTAAGCCATATACATACAGAGTGATATTCGTTTCCGCACTATTTCTTGAAAACTGTAGACCGGATTTCGATGAAACTTGGCACACAGCTTCACTACAAAGTGGACATGCGCATATCGTCGGGGTTACCCGGTTCGACCGCCGAATTTAGAGTTACTGCCCCTGACTGTTTTAGCCATATACATACAGTGATATTCGTTTCCGCGCTATTTTTTGGAAACTATAGACCGGATTTCGATGAAACTTGGCACACAGCTTCACTACAAAGTGGACATGCGCATATCGTCGGGGTTACTTGGTTCAACCGCCGAATTTAGAGTTACTGCCCCTGACTGTTTTAGCCATATACATACAGAGTGATATTCGTTTCCGCGCTATTTCTTGGAAACTATAAACCGGATTTCAATGAAACTTGGCACACAGCTTTACTACAATGCGGACATGCGCATATCGTCGGGGTTACCCGGTTCGACCGTCGAATTCAGAGTTACTGCCCCTGACTGTTTAAGCCATACACATACAGAGTGATATTCGTTTCCGCGCTATTTCTTGAGAACTGTAGACCGGATTTCGATGAAACTTGGCACACAGCTTCACTACAAAGTGGACATGCGCATATCGTCGGGGTTACCCGGTTCAACCGCCGAATTTAGAGTTACTGCCCCTGACTGTTTTAGCCATATACATACAGAGTGATATTCGTTTCCGCGCTATTTCTTGGAAACTATAGATCGGATTTCAATGAAACTTGGCACACAGCTTTACTACAATGCGGACATGCGCATATCGTCGGGGTTACCCAGTTCGACCGTCGAATTCAGAGTTACTGCCCCTGACTGTTTAAGCCATACACATACAGAGTGATATTCGTTTCCGCGATATTTCTTGAAAACTGTAGACCGGATTTCGATGAAACTTGGCACACAGCTTCACTACAAAGTGGACATGCGCATATCGTCGGGGTTACCCGGTTCGACCGCCGAATTTAGAGTTACTGCCCCTGACTGTATACACATACAGAGTGATATTCGTTCTGTTGAAGCCATATACATACAGAGTGATATTCGTTCTGTTGAAGCCATATACATACAGAGTTATATTCGTTTCCGCGCTACTTTATTGACAATGAAAATATATTCGGCGGGGGATATCAATTCAACGAATTTGCTTGTTTTATTACATTTCTTTGCAAATTATTCATATTTTATGCAATAATAGCGTCAATTCACGCTTTTTCGGTCGTTAACATTCTCAGAGGCCCACAAAATGGGTTATCGCCTTCGACCTCCGGTCTCAGGCGATAACGCATTTATTGGGCCTCAGAGAATGTTAACGACCTCAAAAACGTGAATTAACCCTATATTAGCGACTGATTTCTTGTAGAAAAGGAGGCTATTCCAGTCACCTCGGCATTTGTGTCACCATAATACTTGCAGCAGTCATCTGTTTCTACTAAAGCTATTGCTGTGAAACTTTGCACATGCTTCTGAGACCTTATTTACAGTCTATAGGCAAAGATTGATGACTTTGACATTAAATTTTAATTCAATAGAATTTAATCCTTTTTGGACTCCAATTCTTTTCACTATCCTGCACAAATGTTGTTAGCCTCGCTTTAATTGCTGTCCTCCAACAGCTCTTGTTAATTTGCCAATTACAAAACAGCATATATACCAGTTCAGTTTATAGAACCATAATTATGATAATGATATTTTGATGTTGTCAATTATTTTATGTCTATGTTGTTAATAGGATGCTGGATAGTAGGTATGATCTGTGTGTGTGCTTTCCTTTGTTTTATGATATTTCCTTTGTTTAATGACCTTTCTTTGTTTTATGACCTTGACAATGCAGCATGGCAATAACTTAACTTTTGCACTGGAGATAGAGCCTTGTGGTTTCACATATAGATACAGAGCCTTGGTATTTCACATTTAGATACTTCCTGCCAAAGATTTTTCTTTTGAAGCCATGACTGTTGACCTTTTGCTCTTGACCTTTGAGTTTGCCCTATTTGTCAAAAATTCAGAATTGCCATCATTGTATGACCTTTTACAGAAATAACCTCGATATTTCAAACATTGGTACCACTTGCCAAGACCTTTAACTTATGAACATGACCTTTAACCTTGTGACCTTGACCTGATTTATTGCAACTTACTTTTGAAATACTTTAACCTAGTTCATAGTTTTTACACTATTTGAGATAGGGCCCCATATTCTACATATAGATACTCCCTGCAAAGGTCTTTCATTTGAGACCATGACGTTAGACCTTGTGACCTTTACCTTGTAGATTGACCTTTTCAAAAACTTTAACATCAATTATATTTTGATTATAAAGGAATTGAGTCTTGATAGGACCATGACGTTTGATCTTGGAGATTGACCTACTTTTCAAAAATTTAAATCTGGTTTATATCTTAGGCACTATCAGAGAAAGAGCCTTGATATTCCACACCTGAATATATCGTTGGTGGGGAGTCAAAACCTCGTAACTACAGCTTGAAAAAGCTGGAGTTACGAGGGTTTGACTCCCCACCAACGATATGTAACATTCACCAAGACTTGTAGACTTTGACTATGACCTTTGATCTTGTACATTGACCTTTCTGTAAGGACCTATTATGTTGACCTATTTATGTATCATTTTTGTGTGCATTCTGTTACTTGTTCTAATTTCTAAATTATTTCCTTTTGTCACTTAACTGATCTTTATTTTTAGCTCACCTGAGCAGGAAGTGCTTGAGGTGAGTTATGGTGGTCACTTTCCGTCTGGCATCCGTCCATCAGTCCAGCCTTAATTTGGTGTTAACTCTCTAGCATTCACAAAAGTTAGCCAATTTTGATTAAACTTGTTCAAAGGAAAACTTTTACACAATTTTGGTGACTACAAGATCTTGGGTGAGTCCAATTTTCAGCATAATCTGAATTGAACTTGCTGAGTTATCAGCCCTTGAATTTGACAAAAATTTCTGTTTTCGACCTTGTTTTCACTCTAAAAACTTCAAAGATCAATCAAGACACATTGTTGGAAACCAGTAAGATCTCAGGTTAATATGACTTTCAGATTATTTACACAAGAAAGTCTAAAGTTATTTGCGCTTGAATTTGAACTTGCTGAGTTATCTGCCCATGAATCGGACCAATACCTTTTGAGTTATAGCTCCTGTTTTGACAAAAAATGCTTGTCCGGACATCTACTCCTACAGGTGTTGTCCGAATTGCTTCATACTTGGCATAAGTGTGCATTAGGACCTGTAAATGAGCAAGACAAAAAATTCAAGACAAGAGGGCCAGAATGGCCCTATATCGCTCACCTGAAAGAAGTTTGTGACATGCCCACTTTTTTGTACAAATCATAAATTCGTGAACAAATTTTGAAAAGGGTCACTCAAGGAACATTGTTACCAAGTTTGGTTCAAATTGGCCCAATGCTTCACTTTTAAAGAGTTTTCGTATGATTTCTCTAAGTCTGATAACACTGCCCTTCCACACCCACATTTTTAGACGACAAAGAAAATTTGTGTACGCATTTTTTTAAAGTCACTCAAAGAAAATTCTTGCTAAGTTTCGTTCAAATTGGCCCAATGTGTTTTTAAAGAATTTTCTTAGGGTGTCTCTAGCTTCAATAAGCCACGCCCTGCCACGCCCGCTTTATCTGACAAATCGAAATCTGCAAACAAATTTTAAAAAGAGTCACCCAAAGAATAATTCTGTTAAGTTTGGTTCAAATTGGGCCAACGGTTGATTTTTTAAGAATTTTCTTAGGATTTCTCTAAGTCAGAGAAGCCATGTCCTGCCACGCCCACTTTTTCTGACGAATCAAAAATTTGCAAACAAGTTTTGAAAAGAGTCACCCAGGGAACATTACTGCCAAGTTTGGTTCAAATTGGGCCAACGGTTGATTTTTAAAGAATTTTCTTAGCATTTCTCTAAGTCCAATAAGCCACGCCCTGCCACGCCCACGTTTTTTGAAGAATCAAAAATTTGCAAAAAAGTTTTGAAAAGGGTCACCCAAGGAACATTTCTGCCAAGTTAGGTTCAAATTGGCCCAATGGTTGATTTTTAAAGAATTTTCTTAGGATTTCTCTAAGTCTGATAAGCCACGCCCTGCCACGCCCACATTTTTTGACGAATCAAAAATTCGCAAACAAATTTTGAAAAGAGTCACCCAAGGAACATTCCTGCCAAGTTTGGTTCAAATTGGGCCAACGGTTGATTTTTAAGGAATTTTCTTAGAATTTCTCCAAGTCCAATAAGTCACGCCCTGCCACGCCCACTTTTCCTGACAAATCAAAAATTCACCAACAAATTTTGAAGAGTGTTACCCAAGGAACATTTCTACCAAGTTTGGTTCAAATTGGGCCAATAGTTGATTTTTAAAGAATTTTCTTAGCATTTCTCTAAGTCCGATAAGCCACGCCCTGCCACGCCCACTTTTCCTGAAAAATCAAACATTCACCAACAAATTTTGAAGAGTGTCACCCAAGGAACATTTCTGCCAAGTTCGGTTCAAATTGGGCCAATGGTTGATTTTTAAAGAATTTTCTTAGGATTTCTCTAAGTCCGATAAGCCACGCCCTGCCACGCCCACTTTTTTTGACGAATCAAGAATTTGCGAACAATTTTTGAAAAGGGTCACCCAAGGAACATTTCTGCCAAGTTAGGTTCAAATTGGCCCAATGGTTGATTTTTAAAGAATTTTCTTAGGATTTCTCTAAGTCCGATAAGCCACGCCCTGCCACGCCCACATTTTTTGACGAATCAAAAATCCGCGAACAAGTTTTGAAAAGGGTCACCCAAGGAACATTCCTGCCAAGTTTGGTCAAAATTGACCAAATGGTTTAGGAGGAGAAGATGTTTAAAGAAATGTGAACGGACAGACGGACAGATGGACAGACGGACAGACGGACGACGGACGGTGAGTGACCACAATAGCTCCCCATGAGCACTTCGTGCTCAGGTGAGCTAAAAATTGGACTGATACTTCTTGAGTTATGGCCCCTGATGTGAGGAAAAAATGCTTGTCCAGACTTTTCCTCCTACAAAAATTTCAAGAAAATCCAATTGACAATTTCTGAGTTATGGCCTCTGATTTGACAAAACGCTTGTCTGAACAAATGAGGTGGCGGGGTATTTTTATCACGTTTAGTGATAGGTTTCTCGTTTTTTATTTTGTTGATAGAAACAAAACATTTATTATAGTTTCATCAGTCTTTAAGATTATATGACTTTATGCCCATATCATTGTTGTATGTGTTTACCATAAAATTTTATGGTTAATATTTAAAGTTCATATAGAAATTATGTACATGCATTTATGCCAATAAGATACATGAGAAATAACAGACAAAACTTGTAGAATTATAGTATTTGCATGACATAACTCATAGGCTACAGGCTTATATTAGCTATAACAATTTTGATGTGCTGATGATAGAATGACATTGAAGCTGAAGAACCTATATGCTAAAGTATAGAGAATGTTTAGAAAAAATAAGAAAATGCTGCCTTTGTCTTCAAATTTCTTGAAATATTTCAAAATAATTTCTCTGATAGGAATATCTAAGGGACCATTATAGGCCCCGTTTTACTAACGCAATTACAAAATGACCAATCAGATTGGCACCCAGACTAAACGATGCAATTATTTCTTATTTAATCAGGTGTTTTGTTACATGATTTATGTAAAAAATGTTCAAAAGTTCGTTGGTAAAACAGGGGCCCTGATTTAAATTTGTCTTTTAACAAATGTTAGAGCTTAGTATCGTAGCTAATTGTAACCAACATTTATTGCAGAAAATATTGACCTGAAGTCAACAACGCATGTATTTCACATTCATAGGTATTCCATTCATCATTATCTACCAAACATTTTGTGCAACTCTATGACCATCTTCCATGGAAATGGAAATTGATGAGGGATACCCTCGGCAATTTCCATTGCCAAATTGTAAGACGCACAGAAATAGTTGATTGTAGCCTAGCTTTAAATTTCTGTTACTACGCAAGAAGACGCACGAAGTGGTATCTAATGATGGATGGATCTGATACTTTAAATTGTATGCTTGCATAAAGGTCAATGTCAGGTCAATATCTTTCTGCATTACATAGTACTTTTGTAGCTTAAAACCCAGCTTTCTTTGTACCTTTTTGTTGTTCTTCAGGAGTATGCAGTCGCATTACTTTCTGTCCAAAATGCAAAGGTAATTGTTTTAGTTTATTTGCTTGATATCATGTCTAAACTGTGGTAAATCATTTGACTCAGAATTTCAGAAAATCTTCAATTATTTTGTTTATATTTTAGGGACCAATTTGACAGCTGGAATGGCGCAGTGGTTAGCGCGCTCGACTTGTAGCCCGGTGGTTGCGAGTTCGAGCCCCACTGAGGTAAGGTGTGTCTTTAGGCAAGACACTTAATTGTCAGCCCCAGTCTACCCAGCTGTATGCAATGGGTAGCAGTGAGGTAAAACTTGCTGCCTCTTCTCTAAAAAAATTAAAAAGGGCCTATAGAAGCTTGAATTAGCTTATGTACATAGTACATCTGGTCTCGAAACTGTATGAACTGTATGAATTCGATTTGAAGCAGAGACAGTGGGAAAATGCCAGGAATTAGCAAGACGTAAAGGATTTTTAAAAAGTCAGCTGATAATAAGTAATTGAAGATCAAAATTTTGTTTGATCTTTAATAACTAAACTTTTTTATCTGCTGATTATTAAATTATCCAACAAGTCCATATAATGTGTTACGTCTGTCCACCTTCTCTGCTTCAAACCGAATTCAGATCTGTCCTTTGTTTACAAAATTGTTTAAGATTTTCTGAAATTTGTGTATCAGGTGATTATCCACCGTGATGTTTGCATGTGCATTAACTCAGAAAACCAAGGATCTTCTATGATTATGCTATATAAAGCCCTTGGACAATATTAACTGGTAAAACTCATTGGTGGAAAATCAAATATGAAACGCCATAGTAAATGATCCAATAAGATAAGTGCCCTCTCAATTCATTTTCCAAATTATAACGCTTTTTGAAGCCCCACAAGATAAAAGCTTTGGAAATCATTTTGGTAAATTGAGAAATTGCTTGTAACAAGCAATTTCTTCGGTTTCCATAATTTTTTTTTACCAAGAAAGACCAAAAACAAAAGTTTCATTCACTTGAAATTGAAGTCTGCAGCATCTTTAAATTTGGACCAGTCCTAAGCTTTGACGTTCTGGTAATGGGTTAATACAGTACTTTGTCAATGAAAAACATCAAGCTAATATAGGGTAGATATGCTATGTCACTATGATGTCATTTTGATTCACCCAGACAGAAAATTATGATGGAACCAACAAAATGACAGCACTCGATCATTCAGTAGTAATTGTCCCAGGGGTACAAGAAGCATATGAGGAGACCTGGGTTATCAGAGGATGTTGCTTGTGCTTTTGTGTGCACCTTTGTGATATCATTTTTGAAAATAAACCAGAGACAAATATTTATCATTCAGCATTATTAACCCTTTCCCAAACAAGACCTGGTTTTCACGTCCCTGAAAGAATAGGCTTGGGAAAACATTGAGACAAAAGAAGAAACTGCTGATAACCAGCAGTTTCTCCTTTTGTCTCAATATTTTCTGTGCCATATGTTACACAAATCCTATCTTTAATAACATCCATTTTGTCATTTGTGACAGTTTTTGAAGTGGATCACACTAAAATTTTGCCATTTGAGAAATGGTTAAGTCTGGTTATGATATTATTGCATATGTCTACAGATTTTAGCTATGTAAACAAGGGGAAAAGCTTTCTTAATTTTCAATACAATTTTGCATGCATTGGTTTGAATCTTGCAGGTGTTTCAGAATTAATTATATGTGACCGGCTTTCTGTTGCATGTGTTTTTGTTTGCACCTCTGTAGCATTTTGTAATGAAAACAATACATACTTACAGTTTTAATGAATACTTGTTGGGATTACGAAAATTTTAATTAAGCAACTAGATTATGTAATAAAATTGAGAATCTGCTCATGTAATGTTTACATTGACATGCACATCCTTTCAAGGTATACGTTCAAAGTTAAACGAGAATCGATACAAATATTTTAGTTTATTTTAGGTTGGACAGGTATTAATGTGTATAAGATGTTACTATAAATAGTCACATATACCTCCTGCGACCCCTATTTTCCGTTATTGGCTTATTCCCTCATTAGTAAAAGATTTTGAATCGTTTATAACAATATTTTGGAATGGTGCAAGTATACTGAGACATTTTCTCTTTCCCATTGCAATACATTTATTCATTTATTGACACCTTTTTGATGCATCTTATAGAAAATTCAAAGGAAATCCTTCGGGCAAAAGAAGAAAATGTTGATAACCAGTGTTTTCCTTTTTTGCCTCAATATTTTCTGTGCTATCTTCCCCTGCGAAAAAGTTCATGAAATTATGATGAACGTTCATGAAATGCAAAATTTGCCTTTCATGAATTTCAAGAAGTTCTTGAACTTTTGTTCTTGAACTTCGGAAGTCAGCCAAGTTCATGAAACAGCAAGTTCATGAACCACTGAAGTTCACCAACAAAAGTTCAAGAACTTCTGAAGTTCATGAACTTCTGAAGTTCAAGAACTTCTTGCAAGTTCATTAAAGGCAAATTTTGCGGTTCATGAACTTTCATCATAATTTCATGAACTAAGTTATTTACTACACAATATGTGGGTGGGGAATTGTAAAACTGAACATTTAAATTTGTTAAATTTAGTCAAAAGAACACTCACCAATGTTGCTTTACTTGGTTTAACTGTTCAGTGAGCTTCTTTATCTCCTGATTATTCTTAAATATGAATGTAAATTATGACAATAAACAATTTTTTTGAAAAAAAAAGTCAGACAAGCAAACTCCCTCCAATTCTCTGATAAACAGGAAGTGATGTCATGTAATAGACTGGAAACTTAAATAAAATTAGACTGGGAGGTCTGATTTCACCCAGTTAATTCTGTATCTTGTGAACTATATGAAAAACAGATTTACCATTTCACACATGGATATATTATGCTAAGACTTTTCATTTAAGACCATGACCTTTGACCTTGTGACCTTGACTTTGAAGTTTAACCTAAATGTACTTTATAGATAAGTTCATGAACTAGTTCATGAACATTCACAGTAGTTCTAGAACTTTTTAAGCTTTTCATGAATTTGATAGAAGAAATTCATTACAAAGCCAATTTATAATTCTGTTTAGGTTCAGAGATTCCTTGTCACAAACACTGGTTAATAGACACTGGATGATCACAAAAGTAGCTAGCAGAAGGTTAGCTAGAAATAGACCTTAGTCAGTCGTTTAGCAATTATTTAGATAATTTAGTCAGCAGCTAAACTGTTCTTTCTACAGCTTATTGATTTCTCCTTCCATTTTCAAAATCATTGAAATTTAAATATATGCAAAACTGCTTTGTCAGGGTTGAAACAGCCTGGCTGTTAGTTTGTGAATTGGTACTTTTTATAATTGTTGATTTTAGTAGCCAACATAATTATGTTATCTATCGATGAAATGGTTGACTCCTTCAGGAACTTTGCAGACCTATTTTGTTTCTTTAAATGGAGATTCATGAACTAAACATAATAAGTTCAACAACTTTCAAAATGTTTGTAAAAAGTTCATGAACTATGAATTTAGGAAATTAAAAGTTCATGAACGTGTTTATTCGTTCATGAAGTTCATAAAATGTTCAACAAAGTTCATCAATTTCGTAAAAAGTTCACCAACTTTGAATTAATGAAACTGGATGTTCATGAATTTTTAATGCTAGTTCATGCAATTTCATGAATTTCATAAAAAGTTCATCAAAGTTCATGAACTTCGTGAACTTTTTTCGCAGGGGTTGCACTATTCTTGATCATTGTATGAATATGAATCATCAACGATTTTGTGTTCTGCATCAGTTTACAAATTGAACCACCCTTAAATTTTGTGGTTTGGGCCCTTACACTTTTACAACTTGCACTTTTCACAACTAGCACTTTTTAAAACTTGCACTTTTCACAACTTGCTTTTTTCCACAACTTGCATTTTTGAAAATTTGCACTTTTCACAACTTGCACTTTTCACAACTTGCACTTTTCCTTGTGTTCTCCCAGAGTACATCAGTCACCACACAGTACTGAGAAATTGACCTCTGCATGCAGTATGCAGTTTTGGCTGTAAGAAGGCTCCCTCTGAGAGATTTTGTTATCAAATCATATCGTAAATCACACTGTACAACCAAGTGTGGTGATTGGCAGATCAAGAACTTTATCTGTCATCGCAACAATGGGGTTGTACACTTAGTAAATGCAATATCTGAAAAGTCGTAACCACCATTACCACACAGTGAAGTCTTTTGACTTCCCACAATACAAAGTCTTTGTAAATCATCATGTCAAATGAAAAAATTGCTTGTGCCAAGCAATTTCTACATTTCCCACAATGTTTTCTAAACAAATGGCCAAAAAATGTAAAGTTTCATGTGCTTGATATTGCCTTCTGCAACACCTTTGAATTTGGGCCAGTCTAAAATTTGATGTTTGGTAATAAACCGGTTAAAGCTGTTTTTGGGTATGTTTTCATCTGGTACGAGTAAGAGGTTGGCGGAGATATTAAAACCCAAGTTCTGGTATACAGGAATAATAGAATTTTGGATTATTCCATTTGAAAGCTGCTGGCAGACAGCAAAATATGATTAAATGATAGTAGGACATTAAATGATAGTAGGCCTTATTAGAATAAAGCACCAAAAATTTGAGGCTAATACGAAAAAAAAATCTGTAAATCAGCATTTTTCTTTTTTTGTCTCAATGATTTCCTATGCCTTTTTTACTGGATACATAAAAAACAGGGGTCTGTCTCATCATAACATTGAAGACGCATTTTTATACGCCCGAAGGGTTGTATTATGTTATTATGTTATGGCCCCGCTCGTCTGTCTGTCCGTCCGTCTGTCCGTCTGTCCATCCGTCTGTTAGCAATTTCTTGTGTGCGCAACTCCTCCTACAGTTTTGATCGGAATTCAATCAAACTTGCCACAATGAATTTCCATGGTGTCTAGTTGTGCATACCGCTTATGGAATTCAATTAACTCTTTTCGTTCTTGAATTATCTGCCCTTGAATTAAAAAGATGCCCATTTTCTTGTGTGTGCAACTCCTCCTACAGTTTTTGTCAGAACTTGATCAAACTTGCCACAATGAATCTCCATGGTGTCTAGTTGTGTACACCACGGAATTTAGATTTCTGTTTTCGTTCCTGAATTATCTGCCCTTGAATTTAAGAAAAAAACGCCCATTTTCTCAAAAATGTCCATTTTCTCCTGTGCGCAACTCCTACAGTTTCAACCGGAATTTAATCAAACTAGCCACAATGAATCTCTCTGGTGTCTTGTTGTGCAAATAAAATTTTGATAACTTTTCATGTTTGAATTATCTGCTTTTGAATCGAAAAAAATCCAATTTTACTGACAAGCCCCTCTCGGGCGTATATGCGCCACTTTGCAAAGCTCTTGTTGACTTACCTATCACTTGAAAATAACTTTAATCAACAATCGCATAACCCATGTCTTGATAGATTGACCATACACGCTTATTGCACTAAAATCGTCGTAAGTTATCGGTAAGACAAAAATATTTCTTTAATGTTTTGATGAAACTGGCCCCAGGTCTTCTTTGGTAAAGGGTTAAAAACACCTACAGTCGTTTAATGCTAACCCCTATATAGTACATTTGGCCACAAATATAATGTACAATGGCTATGTCACAGTCAGATACAAACAAATTGATTAATGACGGCCTATCCAGACTAATTTTCCGGTATTTTTCTCCTGGCAAGAGAGAGAGAGAGAGATGACAGCCAGAAATGGAGAGCCAAGTCTGATACAAAAATATTAACCCTTTCCCAAATAAAAAATCTGCTATGATAGTTTAGCAATAAACCCTAATATACTGTCATTTGGCCACAAATATAATGCAAAAAGGCTGTGTCACAGTCGGCTTCAAAACAAATTGATTAATGGTCCAGACTAATTTTCCGGGATTTTTCTCCTGGTAAGACAGAGGTGACAGCCAGGGATACTGAGAGCCAAGTCTGATACAAAAATAATTCCCCTTTCCCAAACGAAAAATCTGCTACGGTAGTTTAATGATAAACCCTAATATACTCTCTTTTGGCCACAAATTATAATGGACAAAGGCTATGTCACAGTCCGCTACAAAACAAATTGATTAATGGTAGGCTGTCCAGACTAATTTTTCGGGATTTTTCTCCTGGTAAGAGCCTCAGAGATGACAGTCAGAGATATTGAGAGCCTAGTCTGATACAAAAATATAAAACCTTTCACAAAGTAAATCTTTTTGACACCTTACAAGATAAAGGTTTTGGAAAATATTGTGTAAAATAAAGAAATTGCTTGTGGCAAGCAATTTCTTCATTTCCCACAAATATAATGTACAATGACTACGTCACATTCGGCTACAAAAACAATTTATTAAAGGTAGGCTGTCCAGACTAATCTAGCAAATCGCTTAAATTTCACGGTTTCAATCAGATTTCTGAGGGCTATGGTCATGCGGACCGCAGTAAGGCTCGTTCTGATAACACACAGCATGCTTTCGTACTCGGACATTGGTATTTTAGACCCTTTTCTTCAAAAACATTGTACATTATTCCACAGCGGTGCCATCAGAAAACGCCGTTTCCAATTTTCATTCTTCAATAACTTTTTAGCTCGCCCGGGACTATAGTCTCGGAAGAGCTATTGTCATACCCCCGGATATCGGCGTCAGCGTTGGCGTCGGCGTCAGCGTTCGCAAAAACTTTAACCTGGCCCATATTTCATGCCCTGTTAGAGATACAGCCTTCATATTTCACCTGTGGGTACCTCTAACTAAGACCTTTGATTTGAGGCCATGACCTTTGACCTTGTGACCTTGACCTTGGAGTTTGACCCACTTTTTGACCGTTTTAAAAAAACTTTAACCTGGCCTATATCTAATGCCCTATTACACCTACAGCCTTCATATTTCACATGTGGATACCTCTCACTAAGACCTTTCATTTGAGACCATGACCTTTGACCTTGTGACCTTGACCTTGGAGTTTGACCTACTTTTAAAAAACTTTAACCTGGCCTAAAAAAACTCTAACCTGGTCTATATCTTATGCCCTATTGCACATACAGCCTCGATATTTCACATATGGACACCTCCTACCAACACCATTCACATTTGACCATGACCTTGAACCTCGTGACCTTGACCTTGGAGTTTGACCTACATTTAAAAAACATTAACCTGGCCTATATCTCATGTCTTTTTACACCTACAGTCTTGATATTTCACATATGGACACCTCCTTCCAACACTATTCACATTTGACCATGACCTTGGACCTTGTAACCTTGACCTTGGAGTTTGACCTACTTTTAAAAAAACTTTAACCTGGCCTATATCTCATGTCTTTTTTACACCTACAGTCTTGATATTTCACATATGGACACCTCCTTCCAACACCATTCACATTTGACCATGACCTTGGACCTTGACCTTGGAGTTTGACCTACTTTTAAAAAACTTTAACCTGGCCTATATCTCATGTCCTTTTACACCTACAGCCTTGATATTTCACATATGGACACCTACCAACACCATTCACATTTGACCATGACCTTGGACCTTGTGACCTTGACCTTGGAGTTTGACCTACTTTTAAAAAACTTTAACCTGGCCTATATCTCATGTCTTTTTATACCTACAGTCTTGATATTTCACATATGGACACCTCCTTCCAACACCGTTCACATTTGACCATGACCTTGGACCTTTTGACCTTGACCTTGGAGTTTGACCTACTTTTGAAAAACTTTAACCTGGCCTATATCTCATGTCCTTTTACACCTACATCCTTGATATTTCACATATGGACACCTCCTGCCAACACCATTCACATTTGACCATGACCATGGACCTTGTGACCTTGGAGTTTGACCTACTTTTAATTTTTTTAATCTGGCCTTTATCTCATGTCTTTGTACACCTACAGTCTTGATATTTCACATATGGACACCTCCTTCCAACATCGTTCACATTTGACCATGACCTTGGACCTTGTGACTTTGACCTTGGAGTTTGACCTACTTTTAATTTTTTTAACCTGGCCTATATCTCATGTCCTTTTACATCCATAGCCTTGATATTTCACACATGGACACCTCCTTCCAACACTGTTCACATTTGACCATAACCTTGGACCTTGTGGCCTTGACCTTGGAGTTTGACCTACTTTTAAAAAATTTCATTTTGGGCCATGACCTTTTTACCTTGACTTAGGAAATGACTTTTCTTTGTGACAAGCTCTCGTTAGGGCGAGCTTTATTGTCCGCGGACAATTCTTGTTTAATACTGTGTGCAGAGACGTGAAATTAATATCCGATGATTGCTTTCGTTAAGGCAGGGGCACTCCACATTAGTTTTTCAAAATCGGTCGTGAATTGGCGGAAATATTTGATAAACGCTTACCTGAGTCGAGAGAATGTTCACTAAATTCCTCCACAGCGGAGCCGAAATTACCCATAATGCAGTTCGAACGTTGTACACCCTGTTACTTGAACAAAATAATCCTTCAGTGACTTTCGAAAACCAATCATTACCACCCTTATGAAAGTAGTTCATGAGTTCGTGAAATATTCTATTAACAGAAAATGGCTGATCCATTAACTGACAATTCATGAAATAGGAGTTATTTGACGTTCTTGAACTTTTGGACAATGGATTGAAAGTTAAAACTGTTCATGAAGTCATGAATTACTTTTAGCAGGCAAATTGATGTCACATCCTTGTAGAATAGAAATTCAGAAAGCATCCAAAGAAATGCAATCACTTATAACAAGTTTAACTATTGTTCATATCGTCGGTGTAAATGCAAAACCTCGTATGTCGATTCTTGCGATTTTCAAAGTACAAACTTGTGTGCCCATTTAAAGACAATTCTTGCAGGTTTGAGATATTTTTACTGGTCAGTATTAATGACTAATTATTTGTGAACAATATGTCCAAATTTCTAGTAAAACATCTCAGTTTGTGAAAAGTTATTACACTTTTTTCTCCCCCCTTTAAAATTTTCCAAAAACGAGATACGAGGTTTTGCATTTACAACGACGATATAGCATTTATTCGGTAGTCTTTAAAAGATTCCTATTTTGACATTTCTACAATTCTGTTGTAGGGAAAGGATTACATTCTAGACTAGTCATTTCCAGGCTAGGATTCCTTTAATATTTACAAAGTACTTGTATTTTGAATGGTGGTAAATGAGCAGCAATAGGCATCAACCCTTTTCCAAGCAATACCTTAATTGTCTCTATTAGAAAAGGCTTATGGGAAAACATTGAAGCTAAAGAAAGAAATGCAGATACATTTAATGAGAGAAATTGTTCTATTTGTCTCAATGTTTTCTTATCTCGATTATACAAAAAATGTTTCTTTCAACATCTGGTTCATGATCTGTTGCACTTTGAAATTGGAACAGTCTAAATTTGTGCTGTTTGGAAAAGGGTTAAATATTTCTCCAGTATTCTTTCACATTTTCGATATACCAGCTAGAAGCTTTGTTTTCATCAAACAATTTAACCCTTTCCCAAAAATGACCTGGTTTTGACGTCCCTAATAGAAAAGACTTGGGAAAACAGTGAGACAAAAGAAGAACTGCTGATAACCAGCAGTTTCTCCATTTGTCTCAATATTTTCTGGGCTAGATTGTACACGACATCAATTTTGTCGTCTACAATTATTATAGCTTTTCAATGTGGCGGACCTAAAATTTTGCCATTTGGGAAAGGGTTAAGACATTAATTTTGTCCTAGAAAAGTACTATGAAACTCTTCGAAAAACAAATGCATTACCTAGGTTTTGAGAGATTGGTGATACATGATTCTTGTCCTTAACCTCTTCCCAAACAAGACCTTGTTTTGATGTCCCATATAGGAAAGGCTTGGGAAAATATTGAGACAAAAGGAGAAACTTAAGAAAACAATGAGGCAAAAGAAGAAAATGCTGATAACCAGCAGTTTCTCCTTTTGTCTCAATATTTTCTGGGTATTATTTTTACACAAATATTATATTTAACAACACGTTTTTTGTCATCTGCAACAGTTTTCAAATTGGACCACCCTAAAATTTTGCTGTTTGGGAAAGGGTTAAAATAAAGGAAGACAAAATTACATCTCAGACATGAAACTGGCCCTCACATCCTTAGATGCAAGGACAATGAAACTGTATTTATTATACCCCTGCAAATGAAGTTTGGAGGGGGTATACTGGAATCAGCCTGTCAGTCCAGTGGTTGGTTGGTTAGTTTGTTGGATGGTTGGTTGGTTGGAGTGGTTGGTCTGTCTCCAAAACTTTGTCAAGACAACTCCTCCTACACTTGTTGATTGATTTAGTTTATACTTGGCACAAGTGTTCATTGTGACCTGTAGATGTGCAAGACGCAAATTTCACGGAAATCGGACTGATACTTTTTGAGTTATGGCCCCTGATTTGACCCAAAAATGCTTTTCCGGACAACTCCTCCTACAGTTACTGTCTGATTTGTTTTATACTTGGCACAGGTGTGCATTAGGACCTGTAGATGTGCAAGATGCAATTTTCACGAAAATCTGACCATTACTTTTTAGCTCACCTGAGCACAAAGTGCTCAAGGTGAGGTATTGTGATCGGTCGTTGTCCGTCGTCCGTCCGTCCACAATTTCTTTAAAGATCTCCTCCTAAACCAGTGGACCAATCTTCTTGAAACTTGGCAGGAATGATCCTTGGGTGAAGGGCTTTCAAAGTTGTTAAAAGAATTTGATTCCATTAAAGACTCTGGCTGCCGCGGCACGAGAAAAGCGGAAAATAGCCAAATCTTTTAAAAATCTTCTTCTGCCTAACCAGTAGGCCAATATTCTTGAGACTTCACATGAATGATCCTTGAGTGAAGGGCTTTCAAAGTTGTTAAAAGAATTTGATTCCATCAAAGACTTAGACTGCCGCAGCACGAGAAAAGCGGAAAATAGCCAAATCTTTTAAAAATCTTCTTCTGCCTAACCAGTTGGCCAATATTCTTGAAACTTGACATGAATGATTCTTGAGTGAAGGGCTTTCAAAGTTGTTAAAAGAATTTGATTCCATCAAAGACTTAGGCTGCCGCGGCATGAGAAAAGGGGAAAATAGCCAAATCCTTTAAAAATCTCCTTCTGCCTAATTAGCAAGCCAATCTTCTTGAAACTTCCCATGAATGATCCTTGGGTGAAGGGCTTTCAAAGTTTTTGAGAGACTTGGATTCCATCAAAGACTTTGACTGCCGTGGCATAAGAAAAGGGGAAAATAGCCAAATCTTTTAAAAATCTTCTTCTGCCTAACTAGTAGGCCAATATTCTTGTAACTTAATATGAATGATCCTTGGGTGAAGGGCTTTCAAAGTTGGTAAAAGAATTTGATTCCATCAAAGGCTTTCGCTGCGGTGGCATGAGAAAAGGGGAAAATAGCCAAATCTTTTAAAAATCTTCTTCTGCCTTCAACTAGTTGGCCAATCTTCTTGAAACTTCCCATGAATGATCCTTGGGTGAAGGGCTTTCAAAGTTTTTGAGAGACCTTGATTCCATCAAAGCCTTTGACTGCCGCGGCATGACAAAAGGGGAAAATTGCCAAATCTTTTAAAAATCTTCTGGCTTACTACATGTAGTTGGCCAATATTCTTAAAACTTCACATGAATGATCTTTGGGTGAAGGACTTTCAAAGTTGTTATAAGAATTTGATTAATATCAAAGCTCTCTCTATATATAGTGCAGCGGCATCAGAAAAAGGGCAAAAGAGCAAACACTTTTGAAAAGGCTGAATTTTGTTTCATTCTTTTGAAAAACTAAGGAAAAGGGGCTTTATTGCAAAATTCTTAATTTGCTGCTATACAGGTCAAAATGTTTATTTCAACAAGGCAAAAAATTTCAGGTGAGTGATCTAGGGCCATCATGGCCCTCTTGTTTAGTTATGGCCCCTGATTTGACCCAAAAAAGCTTGTCCGGATAACTCCTCCTATAGTTACTGTCCGATTTGATTCATACTTGGCACAGGTGTGCATTAGGACCTGTAGGTGTGCAAGACGCAAATTTCACGAAAATCCGACCATTACTTTTTGAGTTTTTGCCCCTGATTTGACCAAAAAATGCTTGTCCGGACAACTCCTACACTTGTGGACCGATTTAGTTCATACTTGGCACAAGTGTTCATTGTGACATGTAGATGTGCAAGAAGCAAATTTCACGGAAATCAGACCATTACCTTCTGAGTTATGGCCCCTGATTTGACCCAAAAATTCTTGTCTGGACAACTCCTCCTACAGTCACTGTCCGATTTGCTTCATACTTGGCACATGTGTGCATTAGGACCTGTAGATGTGCAAGACCCAAATTTCAAGAAAATCCGACTATTACTTTTTGAGTTATGACCCCTGATTTGACCAAATTTCAAGAAAATCGGATTGACAATTTCTGACTTATGGCTCTTGATTCAACAAAAACGCTTGTCCTAACAAAAGTGGTGGCGGGGGTATTTTTATCACCTTCAGTGATATATTTCTAGTTGTACAATGTATATATTATGAGTGTCACAAAACAGACTATTTTGTCATAAAGTCTGTAAATAATGTATGTAAGAAACATGACCCCATGTCATACTTGGCTAATATGGATTTATGTCTGTGTCTCTTTGATATATAGTTAGGATATGTTATAATGGGCTAACTTATAATTAGGATGGGAGGAACAATGACACTGCATTTATTGTACTTATTATAAGTGTCACAAAACAGACTATTTTGTCATAAAGTCTGTAAATATTGGATGGAACAAACATGACCCCATGTCATACTTGGCTAATATGGATTTATGTCTGTGTCTCTTTGATATAGTTAGGATATGTTATAATGGGCTAACTTATAATTAGGATGGGAGGAACAATGACACTGTATTTGTTGTACTTACCGTAATTATTCTAATAAACGCCCGGGCGTTTATTAGAAAAGTGCTCGATAGAAAAGTTGGGGATGGGCGTTCATTAGAGGTATCCTAATTTTGTTAGTCACAACATGCGAATCAAATGTTAATTCATGAATTCAAAGTAAATCAAATAAAAGTTTGCAAAGTTTTGTTACAGGGACTGTAAATTACGATTTTTGGATGAAATTCATTCGTAGTAAATAGATTAGGAGACAGGAAATCCTCTCTTTTATTGCTTTTGGAAAGAATCTTTGTTTGTGACTTATATTAAATTTAATTTGGAATCAGGGGATGGGCGTTTATTAGAATCACCCTTTCTCATTTAATTTGTGCTTTAAAAGATGCATATTTCTAGCTGATTTTTGGGGGATGGGCATTTATTAGAATATGGGCGTTTATTAGAATAATTACGGTATTATGAGTGTCACAAAACAGACTATTTTGTCATAAAGTCTGTAAATAATGGATGGAACAAACATGACCCCATGTCATGCTTGGATGAGGCTAATATAGATTTATGGCTGTGTCTCTTTGATATAGTTAGGATATGTTATAATGGGCTAACTTATAACTATACTCGGATGGGAGGGACAATGACACTGTATTTGTTGTACTTATATTATAATATAAGTGTCACAAAACAGACTATTTTGTCATAAAGTCTGTAAATAATGGATGGAAGAATCATGACGCCATGTCATACTTGGATGAGGCTAATCTAGATTTATGGCTGCGTCTCTTTGATATTGTTAGGATGTATAATAATGGATCAACTTATAACTAGGACGGGAGGGACAATGACACTGTATTTATTGTATATATATATATATATATATATATAGATGTAAGGCATGGTTTGTGGGTCATGTCTTTGTATCATGGGTTGTGGGATCTTTTTTTCCCGGGGGGCAGGGAGATAATAAGTGCTATATTTGGAAGTATTTCGAGATGTACAATGCATCTATCGACTTCATTTTACTTTATTTTTGTTTTTACAAAAAAAGTTATAGATATCATTGTGGGACATTACACTGTGGGTCAATGACCCACAATGCTATATACAATATTTATATTTTTGTATTGTGGGTCATATCCCACAACCCGTTCTAAAGAGAATATACAATATATAAAATATTTTTTTTGTATTGTGGGTCATATCCCACAACCCGTTCTAATGCGAATATACAATATATAAAATATATATTTGGGGAATGTGGGTCATATCCCACAACCCATATCATTTACCCATTTATGCAAAGCGTTCTATTTGTTGAACATAGTCCATAGACATGTTATCAGGTGTTACTGCACAGAAAGCCTATGATGGCTTATCGGCTGATCTAATCTTAGCCCATGATAACACGTGGTCAGTAGATCTGACAGTAATGGACAGACATTGACAGATTATCGCTTATATCCGCGGGGATTCAGATTGCTGCACCAGAAAATGGGATACGGGAATTTCCGTCGGTATCTTTGTGCTGTTGAAACTTATGGCCAGGCTTTGACTTTAAAACATGTTCATGGAATCATTATTTTGACCGCATCTATTTATTCACGGGTGGTAAACTTTGGAACAACCTCCAAAAGGAGGTAGTGAATTTCTGTTCCCATAGCACATCCGGGAACTCGCGAGGTCGGTCCAATAGCTAAAAACGTGTAAACAAAGGTAGGTATCAGTGGTAATTTGATTGTTTTCGAGGTTTCTAGCCAAAAATGGATAATTATGGCAATGCTATGTCGTGTAAAAATGACTTATCGACGCACACGGCCCAAAACTGCGGTCGAAACCGAAGTAATTACTGCTGGATCGTTTTTATAAGTTCGAACACAATATTGCTTTTTCACAACAGTTTGTCAACAACTGTCACCTTTTTGCATAATTTGTGGTTTTACGCGAAGAATACAGCCCCGGTACGTTCGTCATTGGGAAACTAGTACTCTGCATCACATATCCTGTTAAAAACGGCAACAGGGCGCATTATTTAAGAAAATGATTGAGAAAATTCCAGTAGAGGTCGTTCCAATAAGGTAGAGCTTGTTTCAATTTGAATGAGATCGTTCCCAGTGCTCTCCTCGAGCACTTCGTGCTCAGGTGAGCTAAAAGTGCATTTCAAGAGATCCATGCGTAGAGTTTAAGAAACATCAGAAACAGATGTTCATGTAAAATAAAGTCACCCTACAAGACAAAACGACGCCTCTGATATGACGATAATTCTGATATTTCAAACGCCATCATTAATTTTTGTCTTAGTTTGGCTGGTCTGATATCACAGGTATTATTGCATTGTATAAAACAGGAGAGCACTGGGACCGATCTCATTCATATTGGAACAAGCTCTACCTTATTGGAACGACCTCTACTGGAGTTTTCTCAATCATTTTCTTAAATAATGCGCCTCATTGCTGTTTTTAACAGGATATGTGATACAGAGTACTCGTTTCCACAGGACGAACGTACCGGGGCTGTATTCTTCGCGGAAGACCACAAATTATACAAAAAGGTGACAGTTGTTGACAAACTGTTGTGAAAAAGCAATATTGTGTTCGAACTTTTAAAAACGATCCAGCGGAAATTTCTTCAGTTTCGACCGCAGTTTTGGGCCGTGTGCGTCGATAAGTCATTTTTACACGACATAGCATTGCCATAATTATCCATTTTTGCTAGAAACCTCGAAAACGATCAAAAGAACCACCGACACCTACCTTTGTTTACACGTTTTTGGCCATTGGACCGACCTCGCGGGTTCCCGGATGTGCTATGGGAACAGAAATTCACTACCTCTTTTAGGAGGTCGTTTCAAAGTTTACCACCCGTGTATTGAGATATTGAGACATTGGCGGATTATCGTTTATATCCACGGGATGCTGCACCAGAAAATGGGAAGGGGAAATAAATTTTGTTTGTTTCTATCTTTGTATATTGTGTTGTACTGTATTGAGTTGGACTTTTTTGCAGGATAGATCTAATTGCTATTGCAAATTTCAGGTTTTCATTTCCTGATGCATATGGCATTTAAAATTATTCTTTCCAAAATGTCAAGTAGGTCTCTTATGCGGAATTTGTTATTTGAAAAAAAAATCATATCAATAATTTACTAGTATTTGTATTTAGATATACAATGTGCCATATTTTCCAAGAATAATATCAAGTTTTAAAATGGAATGCAGATTATATTTCAGGACCAAATATTTCTCATATAATTTTAGTCTCTCTCTATTTTCTATGCCTGGATGTTATCATTATGTTCCAACATTTCTTCGATGATACGGCCTATTTTGCTACGGACTGGCCAATTGTATTTTATCTTGCACATCATTAACACGATTAGGGGCCGTAATAACTGTCTGTCTACAAGATTAGGGAACCGACGTTTCTGTGTATCGATAGTTAAGCCTATCAGTTTCTGACAAAACAAAGAACGCCCCAGATTTGCATAAATAAAATTATAGATATCCTTATTTTGTCGAAGTTATTGACAAAAGAAATCATGCATGGAAACGACCCCTATGGAGATACTTTCCAAAATACATGGGATCGAAACACACATTGAATAAGTAATTTGCCTAAAATCTGAACTGATTTTTGGCAGAAATCAGTCTTATTAGGCATATTAAGGTATATTTCGATCCCCGGTGGTTACCTCAGAATGTTTCAAAGCAACGACATTTTCTTGTTTGACTGCACATTTATAAAGAGTTTGGATCTAGAAAAGGTATTTGAGACCAACACGTTTCAAGACCAGGCCCCGGTTTCTCGAAAAAACTTAAGTATATTCTCATGAGAACATGCTCAACTTCAAAAGGATACTCTCCAACGTTGAAGGGTATTCGATTGAAGTACACGTGCATATCTTGCGATTTGAGCACGTTGCTCAGATTTGAGCATGAGAACGTACATAAGTTTTTTCGAGAAACCGGGGCCAGATGATGCAGACCTACAAAAATTTTGAGCTTTGTCATTGAAATAAAACGTCCGAAAAGCGTTCGCCAGAAAAAGGATTTACATTCGTTCTCTATATCTCGAATTTGTTCTTCTCACAAAGAAAAGTTCTTAAGGTATGTAACCCATGCTTAGCACCAAAGAGCCAGAGCCGAAATTTGAAAAGTGTCTGTAATTCCTGAACTGTCGTATAATTACATTTGAGCCAGGTTCTGGAAAAACGTCCCTTATGGCTTTTGAGCCCAACATAGATCAAGATCAGCCTGTGCATACGCACAGTCTGATCATGATCCACGTTGTTCTCTAAAAGTTTCTTCATGACATATAGAAACTGAAAGAGAGCAGCATTGATGCATATTGGACTCCATTTGACAACAGGCCGATCTTGAAACTCAATTTTGAAAAATGCTATAAGGGACGTTTTTCCAGATCCTGGCTCATTTCCATTCCAAATACAAACATAAGCATTTTGAACGCTTTAGAATTTTGAATTAATGCACACTTATGGAAATATTTGACAGCAATGTTCAAAATTTCCTCCCTTCAAGTCATTGCATATGAAAATAGTTTGAAGCCCGACAAGATTAATCAACTTATGTGAAGTGTACTCACAAGAGTGTGTAATTTGATGTATTTCGTATAGCTAAAAAGTGGTGTTTTTAATGATGGGATGTATACCTTAATAATAATGAATCAAGATAATAACACTGTTTTCTGTAGAATTTCTTCAGTTGTAATTTCAAGTAAATGAAATTTTAGATTTCTTTATCTTTTGGGAATGTTTTCAAAAGCCTTTATCTTGTCGTGCGTCAAAGTGCGGCATCCTGTCAGAAAGGGTTAAAACTTGTTTTAAAACAAATATTTCCAAGATTTTTCTTTGCGATTCTGAATAGGTTTGGCCAGGGCGTACAACGTTCGAACTGCATTATGGGTAATTTCGGCTCCGCTGTGGAGGAATTTAGTGAAAATTTTCTCGACTAAGGTTAATCCGAGTCTTCTCTGATGTAAATACGCTTCTTGATATTTTGATTTTTCGCTAATTACATCAGAGAGCGTTGCTCTTTGAAAACAGCGGAAAGTTCGGTAACGTTACAAGTAGTGAAGCTTTGTTTTTGTGTATCATATCGAATCACTCGGTAAAACACTGTAGGGTATAGATCAATAAATCATTTTTTGTCATACCTGACCAAAAATTTCATTTCAAATCGGCCTGCTGGAAGAGTATAGCCTTTGGTTTTGAATGGAAGGTCAAGGTAAACAAAGGCTGCTCAGGTGAGGGTTGTTGCAAAACATTGCCTATAAACCTTTTAGAAATACCTTTTTGTCGTAAATTTTTCAACATGTATGACAATAAATGGTTCATTGGTCGATATTATCAGGGGTTTTAACGCTAGCGTTTAAGATCGGACGGTGAACGATGCGCCACAATTTGTGGAGAACTTCTTGATTTTTTCAAAGAGCAACGCTCTCTGATGTAAATAGCGAAAAATCAAAATATAAAAGAGCGTATTTACATCAGAGAAGACCCGGATTAAACTAAGGTAAGTGTTTATCAAATATTTCCGCCAATTCACGACCGATTTTGAAAAACTAACGTGGAGTGCCCCCGCCTTAACGAAAGCAATCATCGGATATTAATTTCACGTCCCTGCACACAGTATTAAAAAAGTTATTGAAGAACGAAAACTGGAAAAGGCGTTTTCTGATGGCACCGCTGTGGAGTAATGTACAATGTTTTTGAAGAAAAAGGGCTAAAGTACCAATGTCCGAGTACGAAAGCATGCTGTGTGTTATCAGAACGAGCCTAAATGCGGTCCGCCTGACCATAACCCTCAGAAATCTGATTGAAACCGTGAAATTTAAGCGATTTGCAAGATTGCTCCGCTGTGGAGGGTGTCAAAAAAGGCTCCGCTGTGGAGGCAAAACACGTTAAAAGATATGCATTGTTCTTTGCCACCGATAGGACAATGCATGTCTTTTAACATGTTTTGACTCCACAGCGGAGCCTTGATAAATCAGCTGATAAAAAGTTACTGACAGTTACTTTTCTATCAGCCGATTTTTTGTAAAGATCCTTCGCATCCAGCAAATTCCTGGCATTCCCCTTTCTATGCATCAAATCGCTTTCAAATCAGTCATGTATCGTCAACAAAAAATATTCACACTTTCAATATAAGTTTTAATGTATCATTCTTCAACTGAGACAAAACTTTGGTGTTTTCGTAGCTTAACCCATTACTGCACAGTGACGCTTTCTGACTCCCTTTCAAGAAAATGCTTGGGAAAACATCGTGAAAAATGAAGAAATTGCTTGCGACAAGCAATTTCTTCATTTTCCACAATGTTTTCTAACCCAAAATATGCAGATTTTTAAATTTTCATTAACTTTAGATTGTCGTCTGCAACAGTTTTCAAATTGGAACAGTCCAAAATTTTGTCGTCTGGTAATGGATTAAGCTATTGTTTTTGAGGATTGTAGCACTAAATATTGTACCAGAATATTAGCCCAGCCACAATACGTGTTGTGGCTAGAACAGTTTTTCTCGTTGTGTGTTTAGTTATGGCGCGCGAATATGGTCTAAAGTCAATATAGCGCTAGACCGATAATTAAAATAGGGGTAGACCCTTAAAAATAGCGGTCTACCCTTATATTTTTACCGGTCTACCGATAAAAATATCGGTCTACCCATAAAATAAGGGTAAACCGCTATTCAAAATAACGGTCTAGCGATAAAATTACCGGTAGACCGCTATTTTATCGGTAGACCCCTATTTCTTTCGATAGCCAATCACAGAGCTTGTATTATACGGTCGTTGATATTCCCGGTGGGTTGTGGATGTAACGAGCCATTTGATTGGCTAATGAGATTTCGAGCAGAAGGGTAAAAAATAACTATCGGTCTACCGGTAATTTATCGCTAGACCGTTATTTGAAATAGGGGTCTACCCTTATTTTAAGGGTAGACCGATATTTTCATCGGTAGACCTGTAAAAATATAAGGGTAGACCGCTATTTTTACCGGTCTACCCCTATTTTAATTATCGGTCTAGCGCTATATTGACTTTAGACCCTATTCGCGCGCCATATTTAGTTTCGCGTCGTTGAGTGCACGGGCTGCATCGAGTCATGTTTCTATGAACGAGTGCTAAACTACTCTATGTCGCCGCTTTTCAACAAAAACCTCGTAACTGCAGCTTGTTTTAAGCTGCAGTTACGAGGTTTTTGTTGAAAAGCAGCAGTATAATCTTAATAGCACTGGGAACGGTACTGGTCTTTAACCTTTCATAACCATAGGTCTACCCTACCTTCGTTTGGGCGTGCTTAACGAGAATAATTTGGAAATCATAGAGATAAGGGGAAAATGCTGATAAAACGCGTTTTCTTCTTTTATGACAATGCTTTCCATGCGATTACTTTACATTCAAGTTTCCAAATATCAACATCATTGATTTTGCCATCTGTAGCACATTTAAGTATTGACATGTTCATAATTTTATCGCATGGGAATGGGTCAACCGATTACAAGACGGCAACGGTTTAGCCTTCTTCTAATTCAAAGATGATACAGATGACATTTTCAAGAGAATGAACTTTGATATTTTAGTATTTTATGGAAAAAAGTGGGAAATGAAGAAATAGCTTGTCACAAGCAATTTCTTCATTGTCCGTGCTGTTTTCAAAAGCCATTTTCTTGCGGGGAGTCATGAAGAGTCATTATGAGGGAAAGGGTTTAAGTCTTGCTAGTTTACTGGATTATCGTGCTGGTTTTCTTGTTTTCCAAAAGACCGACCGAACCTTTGTGATTCACTGAAAGTAATTTGGTAAAGTAATTTGGTAAAGTAATTTGTACTACGCAATGTAAAATAGTTTCTGGCACTTTCACAGATACAGCGCTTTTAATCATTTCCGAAAACGTGAAACATTAGACAAACCCAAACCGAAACCCGCTACTGATATCCATGATCGAACAAAATTTGGGAAACAATAACTTGAGTAAGGCAAAAGAAGAAAATGTTTCGTAGTTTCTGACAAGTGTCAACTGATGTTTAACCCTTTCCCAAACAAGACCTGGTATCGACGTCCCTAATAGAAATGGCTTGGGAAAACATTGAGACAAAAGAAGAAATTGCTGATACCAGCAGTTTCTCCTTTTGTCTCAATATTTTCTGTGCTATTTTGTACAGGAATCCTATCTTTAATTTCATCCATTTTGTTGTCGGCATCATCTTTCAAATTGGACAACCCTAAAATTTCGTCGTTTGGGAAAGGGTTAACCCATTACTACAGTGACATTTAGAATCCCACACGACAATAGCTTTGGAAAACATTGTGGAAAATGAAGAAATTGCTTGTGACAAGGAATTTCGTCGTTCTCAAAAATGTTTTCTACGTAAAAAAGACCTACAAATTTAATTTTTTCTTTCACTTGAAGGCGTCGTCTGCGACATCTTAATTTGGACCAGTCTAAAATTTTGCCGTTTGGTAATGGGTTAAAACCATTTTAATCAGCCCTTTAGTCATATTGTGGCCACGGGTCACATCTAACCAGTGGATTCGTTTCTCTCACCAATAACGTCAATAACGTCGGAGTCTGTCAATCCAGGGGTTGTGAGTTAGAACACCGGCTTCGCCAATATCCACTCTGATATTTGACAGAAGTCATTTGTCTTTCACCAATGGTTGATGATCATCTATGCAAGAAAGCAGCTACAGGCTCGGATTGGATATTGTGTTAATATTGGTAAGGGATATATCAGAAATCCACTGGTGATTCAGTCAGCGCACAGTATCGGTTGAAAGCGGCGTAAAAGCGAAATCAATCAATCAATTAATCAATCAATCAATCAACCAACCAATCAATCAATCAATCAACCAATCTCTCACCAGTACTGCCACAACATCCTTTCGGAACCCTCCAGCAGCTAATCTCAATCATGTTTATGATCAACTATCATCACGTTGGATAATCACGAGATACAGCACATTGTTGTTCAATTTCAGAGATTCTTCAATAATTTTGTAAATACGAGACCGATTTGAAATCGGTTTGAAGTGGAGAAGGTGGACAGACGTCGCGCGTTAGATAGACGTGGCACATTTTTTAAAAAAATCAGCTGATAAAAAAGTCATTAATATCAACCAAAATTTTGGTTGATCTTCAATAACTATTTTATCAGTTGATTTTTCAAAAATCTAATACGTCCTTATTATTTCTGGCATTCTCCCACTTTCTCTGCTTTAACCCGAATTCAAATCGGCCCAGTATTAACCCATTACCAAATGACAAAATAAATTTTTGAATGATCCAATTGGAAAGCTGCAAAAGACGACAAAATTCACGTTAAACAAGAGCTGTCACTGTAAGATGACAATGCCCCCGACACCGCTTTGATCGTCATAAGGTCAAGGTCATCCAGGGGTCAAGGTTACCAAAGTATGTGCCTACAGAAAGGTAATGTACCAAGGAATGTTGTGGTAAAGTATGAAGCGAATATGTTAAGTAATAAGGAAGTTATGGCCAATGTTAAAGTTTTGGACGGAATGACGGACGGACGGACGGACCGACAGACGGACGGACGGACGGACGGACAAGTCAAATTTATGATGCCTCCCTATCGGGGGCATAAAAAAGAAAGGATTTGCATACAATATACCAAAGAAAATATTGAGGCAAAAGGAGAAAATGATGATTATCAGCATTTTCTTCTTTTGTCTCAATGTTTTCCCAAGCCTTTTCTAATAGGGACGTCAAAAGCAGGTCTTGCTTTGGAAAGGGTTAAGAAAAATATCGAAGATTTTCTGAAATTGTATCTCGTAATTATCCAGTGTACCATTGGTGGTCGACAAATATCAGAAAGGGTGTTCACCGCAGTCGTAGATAAACTCATTACTAGACGACAAAATTTTAGGGTGATCCAATTTGAATTGATTTTATTGGGGTTTTACGCCGTTTTCAACTTCTATGGTCATATCGCGGTGGCTGGAGCACCTAACCGTGGGTCCCTGGTATTTCTCGCACCAGTACAACCACAATATCAAAACCGAGCCTCCAGCTGCTCTCTCACATAGATGATTCACACCCATTGGTGAGAGACAAATGACTTTTTGTCAGAATGGATACTGGCCGAGCCGGGGTTCGAACTCGAGACCCCTAGATTGACAGACTCCGACATAACCGGCTGAGCTATCCAGGCTTCATGATCCAATTTGAAAGCTGCTGTTGATGACAAAAGAAATGTCGTTATAGATAGAATTTGTGTATAATACAACACAGAAAATATTGAGACAAAAGGAGAATCTGCTAGTTATCAGCAGTTTCTTCTTTTGTCTCGTTGTTTTCCCAAGCCATTTCTATTAAGGACATCAAAACCAGGCCCTGGTTTCTCGAAAAAACTTAAATACATACTTATGAGTTTATGCTCAACTTCAATGGAATACTCTCCAAAATTGAAGGGTATTCGATTTAAGTTCACATGAATTTCGTGTGATTTGAGCACTGTGCTCAGATTTCAGTATGAGAACATACTTAAGTTTTTTTTGAGAAAACGGTGCCACATGATTGACAGCCAAACATTACCCATAAAGGCGCATAAAAAAGGAGAGCCATTCCAAAGAAACTGGTTATAATTTCCATTTAATTCTATATAAAAGTTTATCATGACAAACATCATACATGTACATATATCAATATATTACACAACATATTTCTGTATACAAACAATGGATAGATATTCTTAACCTTTTCCAAAACCTCAAATTCTAAGGGTGGTCAGAATTGAAATCTGTTTTAGCTGACAATTTAAAGTGAATAAAGTTTAAATTACATTTTTGGGTCTTTTTGCGTAGGAAAGGAAGAAATTGCTTGTCTTCACAATGTTTTCCAAAGCCATTAGCTTGTGGGCAGTCAAAAAGAGTCACTGTGTGACGATGACTTTACCATAAGTTCCCAAAGCAAAGATAATTCGAGCTGGTCTCATTTGTGCTACATACAACAAAATCAACTTTATCAAAAGCTCAAAATTTGGGTGTTATAGAATGGAAAACATTGCAGGAAAATGAGAATTTCTTTCATTATTCTTAATTTTTTTCAAAATCATTATCTGACAATTATAGCTTGTTTGGGAAAGGGTTAAAAGAACATGTTATGACAATAACACTTGAATTAAACGATCTGACATTCTCACACATTCATGACAATGTACACACAATCTTAAAACATAGAGGAAAAAGAAGAAAATGAATATTCACAAAATTGTTTATGGAAAAAGAGTGGAAAAAAGTTTGTGAAATACAGCATTTTCATGTTTTGATAATGTTTCACTCGTGACTTCCTTTATCATTAATTTTTTTGCGCAATTTCTTGAGAAATTTATTGTACTTTAGATTGGGATAAAATCAGTTATGATGCTCAGATTGTATTCAGGGTTCTCCATAGAATAATTTGAAGCTGTAGTGGCAAATTATAAGTATTGGTAAACCTTGAAATGCATAGTGTTCATGCAAATATTTGTGAATAAAATCATAATTGGAAAAGAAGAAATTGCTCAATTTGAGCAATTTCTTCTTTTCCCATTATGTTTTTATACAGAATTATTACATTTTATATTACAAGAATAGAGAACTTATCACTTTTTGACATGAAATGCTAAGAAAACCCCCTGTTTAATGACCTTTTTGAAGGAATTAAGCTGCAGGGGTACTTTTCAAGCTGTAGTGGCATTACACTAATTTACATGAAGCTGTAGTGGGGCCGATACAGCTTATTAGGCTGGGGAGAACACTGGTATTACAAATTGCGTAAGCAGAGCTAGAGATAAGAGGGGGATAAAGACATTTCAAATTTGTTACTTAAAATCTCAACCCTAAGTTGTGGTACCTGTTAGAATTGTCTCAAAGAGACGATTCAAATGACTACCCAAAACATAGGGTTTAGTGAACGCTAAATGAAACACAGTCGAAACTGTCATTCGCAGCTAGCTAAGGGACTGACCAAAACTTGCCATATGCAGCACTGCACAGTTGGCTGCTTAAGATATAATAGAATAGAATTCATGTATTGCACTTTGTAAAGTCATTAGTCCCTCTTATCTGTAGCTTTTGCGAAAGGATAGAAAGTTAAAGATTGCTCTGCCCGCAGTTTAAGATCATTGCCAGGGGGGTGTCATGGGCTGTGGATTTTGAAGGTATGACATCACTACAGCTGATATCGACAACCTGGAAATATACAAATACAAAATAAATGTTAAGATTTAGATAATTTAAGGGCTCAGACCAGAATGCAGATAAAGCCTTAAGATCATTGACAGGGGGATGTCATGGGCTGTGGATTTTGTAGGTAAGACATTACTACTGCAGAAATTGACAACCTGGAAATATATATAGAAAACTATACATAAAGACTCTAATCAGACTGTATATATAGCCTGAGATCATTGCCAGGGGGATGTCATGGGCTGTGGATTTTGTAGGTAAGACATCACTACTGCTGATATAGATAACCTGGAAATATACAAAACAATAAATGTAAAGATTCAGATCATGTAAAAGACTCTAAGCCTGAGATCATTGCCAGGGTGGTGTCATGGGCTGTGGATTTTGTAGGTAGGACATCACTACAGCTGAAATTGACAACCTGGAAATATATATAGAAAACTATACATAAAGACTCCTATGAGATCATCCATGTAAAAGACTCTGATCAGACTGTATATATAGCCTGAGATCATTGACAGGGGGTGTCATGGGTTGTGGATTTTGTAGGTAGAAATTTACTACTGCAGAAATTGACAACCTGAAAATATAATTGTAAATGGTTAATCAACTATTCCCAAACAATACCTGGGTTTGTCACCCTAAACAAACAGCCTTGGGAAAACATTGAGATAAAAGAAGAAACTGCTGATAACCAGCAGTTTCTCCTTTTGTCTCAATGTTTTCTGTGCTATAACATCTAGGACCAAAAAGAAACGATTTCTAGCACTATCTATCAATGTCCAGTTTCCCATAAATGTTATCAGAAATATAAAGGGCGAGTCAGCTAATTACATGTACATACACTACAGACTTGATCTAGAAGGACCAAGAAATGAATTTTATTTGAAATTTCCTTGGACAAAAATTGACAATTCCTTACAATATTTCTGGAATATATACTCGGCAAAACTGCTAACGCATCACTCAGATCTTAGGTAATATTTCTTCAACGAATCGACAGAATACATTCAAAATTTGCACATGTCGACTACCACCATTTGATAAGAAGCCTAATATCATAGTAAATGCTACAGTCAGTTTTGAAATATTGAACTTTTAATAAGGACATCCTTATTTCTAAAATTCATTAAGTCTGAGATTTGATTAAAATGGGAAATTCATGCATAACTCTTAAACCACTTGTATTGGCTGAAAGAATTCCTGTGTAGAAAAGTTACCCTTCCTTAAATAAACCGACGGCTTTGACACTTTTGTTGGCGTGTAATTTATTCCTGCAGAGGTAATGTTACATCACTAATGTCGTTGGTGTCTTTGTTGGCGTCGACGGCGACGTCGGTTATGTAGACAAAACGTATCGGTCTATATCTTATGAACTGTATGAGATGCAATCCTGATATTTCCCACATGGACAGGTCCTACCAAGACCTTTTACCTGAGACCATAAAATTTGACCTTGTGACCTTGACCTTGAAAATTGACATTTACTTTTAAAAATGTATGTCTATGCCAGCTATGTTGTCCGCGAACAGTCCTTGTTACGTTAGATAAGGAATTAATTTTTTCAGCCTTCAATCCAACAATAAACCAGCTTTCAAAATCAATTCAAACAAAAATGATTGAAAAAGAACATAAGTTTCACGAGCCGAAAAACTGTTTTGGTCCCTTTTCGTATGACGCTGTCACAAAAGAAAGAAAAATTAGAAATAGCTTTATGGATGAGTGCAGAAATATGTCGGATAAACATATGCCAAATTGTAAATCTAAATATTAGACAATAAATAAGCTATGCGATTTTAAAAAGTGATGCGTTAGCTCTTTTGCAGAGTATATATCTTTTAACTCTGACAACCTAACATGGGTCCATTTAAGATCCTGTTAGCATGGTATCCCTTCCCCAAAAGGAAAAGTTGGTCAAATTCAAAAGCTACTTCAGGCGACAAAATGAATGTTGGCAAAGATTGAGTTTGAGTGCAAAATCAAATAGAACAAAACTCTTGTGAGAGCTGTGACAGACAGACGAAGCAGTGGCGCAACAAAAACTTAAGGCCAGGATGTAACATATCGTCGCTTTTCTACAAAAACCTCGTATCTGCAGCTTAAAACAAGCTGCAGATACCAGGTTTTTGCAGAAAAGCAGCGATATCAGCATTTGAATGGACATTCAAACTTTATAGACTGCTGAGTGCTACTCTTTGGAAGTTGTTGCAGACAACAAACACGGTGTACAATCATGTGACTTAGAACTTCCGATAATCTTCAATATCTTTTTTAATAATTGACCAATTTAAATTCGGTTTGAAGCAGAGAAGGTGGGAAAATGCCAGAAATAAGCCGGATGTGTTGGATTTTTTTTTAAAAATCAACTGATAAAAAAGTTATTGAAGATAAACCAAAACTTTGGTTTATTTTCAATAACTTTTTTAACAGTTGATTTTTCAAAAATCAACAATGTCCATCTAATGTGCGACGTATGTCCACATTCTCTGCTTCAAACCGAATTCAAATCAGTCGGATATTAACAAAATTATTTAAGGTTTTCTGAAAATATTGTATCACGTTATTATCCATTGTGACTTTGAAAGTTGCTGCAGACAACAAAATGGATGTTGATATCATAAAGATAGGATTGGTGTACAATATAGCACATAAAATGTTTGGGCAAAAACAGGCTGTTGATCAACATGTTCTTCATTTGGCTTAATGTTTTTCAAGGAATTTTACTATGACATGATGATGATTTACATCTTATTAATAACCCATTCCTGCACAATGACTCTTCTTGAAGTCCCTCAAGATAGAGGCCTATGGATATATTTGGGAAAATAAATAAATTGCTTGTAACAAGCAATTTCTTCTTTTCCAACAGTGATCTCTACTTGAAATTGTTGTCTGCAACATCTTTGAATTTGGACCAGACAAAAATTTTGTTGCCTGGTAATGGGTAAAACAACTTACATAAAGCTACTGAGGGTCTGTTTGGTATCTTCTGAAGCTCTGGAATTAGCAAACCCAATAAAGGAACAAAACACGGCACACCATTTCAACTGGAATGAGAAAATATAGTTGGCTATTAGTTGCAGAGTAGGGGTTTTGATAAGAAGTTGCAAGGCTGGATCAAAACCAAGGCCTCTGATTGGTTGGCTTAGTTGGTAGGTATATAAAAGCTCCAGTTTGCCGCGCTTCGTGCACAGTTTGTCTTTATGCAGTCGACAAGTTTATACTTGCTTTGAAATTTTTAAAATTTTTAAAACTTTTTAGGAGGATGAGAAGGGATAACGTTGGATAGGTGATTTTCATTCTATTGAACGTTTTGCTATTTCTCTTCTTCATTAGTTTTAGGAGCTTTGCTAGAAATGTTTGAAGTCCTTTTTGATTTGGCGGTTGGACAATTAACCATCATCGCATTGGGTTTCATTTGTATATATAGATAATTCATGGCATTTTGGTACTAATTTATGTTGTAACAATGCGTTGATGGCTCATTGTCCTTATGCAGCAGATCATTTGTGAATTTACTTGAAAGCTACAGTTTCATTTATATATTAATGTAGCTTACATAGATCTGATATTTAATCTTTACATTAGATCTGATATTTAATGAAATTTTAGTCGACTGAGGAATACCTAATTAGATTCATTCAAGTTATTCTGCCTTGTTGTCTTATTGCTAATTTTGTAATAAATCTGGAACAAAATATTGAGGCAAAAGGGAAAATGCTTGTGATCAACATTTATTGTGTAAATTGCAGATTAAATTTAAGCACTCATAAGTGAATGGTGAATAGAGTAGACTTGTCTACACATGCAACTGATATATAAAGTATTGTGGTAGAAAACACTGAGAGAAAATGATAATATTTTTGATTTTGATTGAAACATTCTAATTCTCCCTTTCTGTCAATGTTTTCATTGCTAAGTTGAAGGTTTGCAAAATTGGCGTGTTAAAATCAACATATTGTTGCATCACACAAAGCACAAGTAAATTAATCTATGTGCTTTCATATAATTTGCGACAGTTGCTGATTGTTTTTACGTTTTGAATACAAAAATTGTGACGAGTACGAAAACTCCTGGGTACGAAACAATTTCTTCAAACTTTTCCTCTTTTTGAAGAGTTTAAATTAAATTGCATGAATGCAATCAGTTATTTATGCATTACTTACGGATATGATAT